>PVKC010015461.1:0-21461 GCA_004027635.1 Crocidura indochinensis
GGGGGGGGGGGGGGGGGAAAGGAGTCTATAATCAATCCCGTGACAATATATGACAAGGGTGGAGAAACCCTGTATCT
The DNA here is from genome assembly GCA_004027635.1 of Crocidura indochinensis. Taxonomy (NCBI): domain Eukaryota; kingdom Metazoa; phylum Chordata; class Mammalia; order Eulipotyphla; family Soricidae; genus Crocidura; species Crocidura indochinensis. The sequence goes on from PVKC010015461.1 coordinate 78, forward strand.
TTTAGCCAAAGGAAATTCCTTTCAAATGACCCCAATATTTACTGTGCATCTGCAGGAGGGAAAAAATAATAACAAGCACAAAAAATCTTTTTTATCATTATTTATGTATCTATCTTTTGTTGATCTTATTATTGCGGATTGACTACTTTAGTGGATGTCTCCAAGTATATGTATATATATTTATTCTCTTCTTTTCTTTTCTTATGTTTACTGCCACATTTCTATCTCAATACCATGGCCTATATATGTTTTTTTGTTTTTGTTTTTGTTTTGTTTTGTTTTGTTTTTTCTTTTTTTGGAATGCTCACTGGATATTTCATCTGACGATTCTTTATGTACAGTTATTCTATGTCACCTTCATTCCGCATAAAACAATTTTAAGAAATGTGTTTTATTTTGACCCTTCAATCTGATGTATAGCATTAGGTCTTTTTTTGTTTTGTTTTGTTTTGTTTTGGGGTCACACCTGGCCGTGCTCAGGGTTACTCCTGGCTCTATGCTCAGAAATCACCTCTGGCAGACAAGGAAGACCCTATGGGATGCCAGGATTTGAACCACTGTCCTGCATGAAAGCCAAATGCCTTAACTCTATGCTATCTCTCCGGTCCCTTTAAGACTTTTTTAAATATTTAGATCCAGAATGGGTACACAGAGTTTTTATCTGGTAGAAATTCAAATTATGTGGTGAGAAATGATATTTTACAAAGTAATTGTGAGTATTAAATTAAAATGTTTAGAGATAGCACAGTGGTGTTTGCCTTGCAAGCAGCCTATCCAGGACCAAAGGTGGTTGGTTCGAATCTCGGTGTCCCATATGTTCCCCCGTGCCTGCCAGGAACTATTTCTGAGCAGACAGCCAGGAGTAACCCCTGAGCACCACCGAGTGTGGCCCCAACCCCCTCCCCAAATTAAAATGTATATAAGAAAAGCTTGTGTTGTTTGAAAAGAAATTGAAGAGGTGAAAAGAAATAAAATTCTTCAAATAGTGTTAATGCATTATTGTCTTTATTATATTTAACTAAATAACTTTTTAGGTTTGAATATAACCTAAATCTAGTTACTTTGATATATAATGAAAATATCTTTCATTTGCTGTGAAAGTATGAATGTAGTGTTCTTATCTAGATTCTGTGATGTCAGCAGATATCATTATGTGTGTTTTGATATTTTGTAAAATATATTTTCTAATTACTTGCTATAAATTACCAGTTCTAGTTAGCCACATAGTTTTCTAGATTCCAGGATCATTGTTTTTCTATTCATTTAGTATTATTTGAAAAATGATGTAGACAGGATTAATGATAGATAGATAGATAGATAGATAGATAGATAGATAGATAGATAGATAGATAGATAGATAGATAGATAGATAGTGATATAAATAGATAATTTGACTGGGACTACTTTCTATAGTGCATGGGATACCATGTGTCCCTAGGTATTGAACTCTGTACTCTCACATAAAACACATGTACTCCATCTTTTTAAACCATTCCCCTACCCACTATGTTGTTGGTTCAGGTTCCAAATCCAAATCACAGCCTTGAAAAGAAGGCATTGTTTCATCATTATTCCCATATTCTATAAGTTACATAAGATGGCACTCAGAGTAACTTCCCCCAACTGGCACAGTTGTATGTACAGTACAAAGATCCTACATCATTGATATCTGGAAATAATAAATTTTGAACAAAAGTTTTATTTAAGAGATAATGAAATACTAGAAAATCATAGTTTAGATTAGAAAAAATATTAAATGCAAGTTAACAACTATAATCCAATGTGCTGTAGAAGTAAAAGTCTCAGTTTATTTTCCCTATTATTTTAGGTTTGAGTTACTTTATTTTGTTTTACTACTTTCCTATGAAATTCTTCTTTCATTGACAGGCCACACAAGTTCTACAAAACACATTCAAATTGGTGCGTTAATAAAGATGTCAGCGACTTCTCCTCCCTGAAGATATAACTAAAATACATAAACGAAACAATCATAATACTTTTTTTATAAAAAAGGCAGAATAACTATAAAATCAGCTTTTTTTCATAAATTAAATTGATAGAGTTCAGACCAGTGTAGGGTGGGGAGGAAGTATACTTGGGATATTGGTGATAGGAATGTTGCAATGGTGAAGGATATATATATTTTCTTTTTTTGATATATATATCAAAAAAAGAAAAATAAAAAACAAAGTGATAGAACAATTTGGAGAGTAGTAAAATATGTGACTTTAAACTGCTGGAATTTTGCCAGGAAACTATAATTTTAGAATCAAATGTATGTGTTCATTTAATATTCTGTGATCCTTATCAGGTACTCTGGGGCTGGAATTTTTTTGTGAAGGTAAGCACTCACTACTTTGTGTGGAAAATGAATGGGAGCATCTTCTTCTGGAAACTAGGAAGATCATTGTGAGCAGAAACACATGCTGAGATGGTGAAACAGAGATGATACATAATAATGAGTCTACTAAGACTTTCAGTTGGTGAGTTTAAAGCTCCTATGGGAAAAATAAGAAGGAAAGATATCTTTCCAAGCATATAAGCAACAAAATATCTGCTGTCACTTTCATTGGGCTTTTCTGTGACTAAGTGAGACTATCAAAGGTAAATAAATGCCAAACTGATGTATGATAAAAATTAGCTACTTTTTTTTTCTGTTGTTATTATTTTTGTTTGGGGGTCATGCAACTTAGCTTACTCCTGAATCTCTGCTTGGAGATCAGTTCAAAGAAATCTCCTTTGAGCTTCTGGGGTTCTGGAAATCAATCCTAGGTCAACCATGTGCAGGGAAAATGTCCTACCCAATATGAAATTGCTCTGGCCAAAAGAGTGATAACTCTTTACAAATGACTTCTACTTTATTAGAAATACCCATTGGTCAATTTCCTGTGTCTGTTATATCCATTTCAACTGTTTCATAACTCTTGTCCAAGCCTAAGTGAAGCTCCCACACTTAAGGATGGGATCGATGATTCCTCAAAATGCTACGTGATAGTTATTGAAAATAGACACCAAGGGTATATTGGTTTCTCCCAGGAATACCATAATACTGAGAGAGTTCTGCAAGGGAAGCTATTTAAAAATGACCCTGAGAAATTTGAACCTCTAATTCATCTGTCACATCTATTGGGATGATGTCAATTAGAGAATTGTTTCTACCATACTTCTGGACAACTTAGGTTGGAGACAAGCTGTGCTTAGAGTTAGACTTAGCAAAAGGGTTAGTGTGAGCCTCAATGTTAAACTCTTTTTTATTTTATTTTATTTTATTTTATTTTTTTTTTGGCTTTTGGGTCACACCCGGCAGCGCTCAGGGGTTACTACTGACTCTATGTTCAGAAATTGCTCCTGGCAGGCACGGGGGACCATATGGGGCACCGGGATTCAAACCGATGACCTTTTGTATGAAAGGCAAACACCTTACCTCCATGCTATCTCCGGGGCCCCAATGTTAAACTCTTTTTATTGTTGTTGTTGTTGTTGTTGTTGTTTTGGGGTCACACCCTGCAACGCTCAGACGTTATTCCAGGTTTACCACTCAGAAATTGCTCCAGGCAGTTTCGGGGAACCATATGGGATGCTGGAATTCGAACCACTGTCATTCCACATGCAAGGCAAATGCTTTACCTCCATACTATCTCTCTAGCCACAATGTTAAACTCTTACTGAGGAATGGTCCCAGAATATAAGGTGGTTGCAGAACTTTTTCCTTAGTTCAGAAGCTAAAGCTTGAAAAAAGTTTGAGATTTTGATGTTCTCTAGCAGCAGCTACTTCACTCTCTAATATTCCATGCACTAACCTGTGTTTGCAAAGGGATTCTTGTCATTTAAACAAGTGTGGACACTTCAATCTACATTTAAAAAAAATTTAAAAAAGTCAAGGATATAAGTCTGATTCCTCAATGTACAGTTTTTTAATTTTTTTCTTTATTTAAACATCTTGATTATATATATGGTTGTGATTAGGTTTCAGTCATATAAGGAACACCCCCTTCACCAGTGCAACATTCCCAACACCAATGTCCCAAATCTCCCTCCCTCCCAACCCATCCCCACCTGTACTCGAGACAGGCTTTCCAGATCCCTCATTCATTCACATGATTAGGGTAGTTCTTTATGTAGTTATTTCTATAACTGCACTCACCACTCTTTGTGGTGAGCTTCATGAAGTGAGCTAGAAGTTCCAGCCCTTACATTGTCTCTGAGATTTGGTGCAAAAATAACTTTTATTTTTCTCAAAACCCATAGATGAGTGAGACTATTCTGCATCTCTCTCTCTCTCCCTCTGCTTATTTCACTCAGCATGGTAGATTCCATGTACATCCATGTATAGGATGCATAATATTCCATTGTGCATGTGTATCACAGTTTATTTAGCCATTTGTCTGTTGAAGGGCATCTTGGTTGTTTCCAGAGCCTGGCTATTGTGAATAGAGCTGCAATAAGTATAGGTGTGAGGAAGGGGTTTTTGTATTGTACTCTTGTGTTCTTAGGGTATATCCCTATGAGTGGAATAGCTGGGTCGAATGGGAGCTCAAGTTCTAAATTTTGGAGAAATCTCCATATCGCTTTCCATAGAGGTTGGACTAAACAGCATTCCCACCAGCAGTGGATAAGAGTTCCTTTCTCTCCACATCCCCGCCGGCACTGATTATTCTCATTCTTTGTGATGTGCGCCAATCTCTGTGGTGTGAGGTGACATCTCATCATTGTTTTGATTTGCATCTCCCTGATGATTAGTGACGAGGAGCATTTTTTCATGTGCCTTTTGGCCATTTGTATTTCTTTTTTATCAAAGTGTTTGTTCATTTCTTCTCCCCATTTTTTGGTGGGATTAGATGTTTTTTTTCTTGTAAAGTTCTGTCAGTGCCCTGTATATTTTGGATATTAGCCCCTTATCTGATGAGTGTTGGGTGAATAGTTTCTCCCACTCAGTGGGTGACCCTTGTATCCTGGGCACTATTTCTTTGAAGGTGGAGAAGCTTCTCAGTTTAATGTATTCCCATGTGTTGATCTCTGCTTCCACTTGTTTGGAAAGTGTAGTTTCCTCCTTGAAGATGCCTTTCGTCTCAATGTCATGGAGAGTTTTACTGATGTGTTGTTCTATATACCTTATGGCATCAGGTCTGATATCGAGGTCTTTAATTCATCTGGATTTTACCTTCATACATGATGTTAACTGGGGGTCTATGTTCCCTTTTTTGCAAATGGCTAACCAGTTCTGCCAGCACTGCTTGTTGAAGAGGTTTTCCCTGCTCCATTTAGGATTTCTTGCTCCTTTGCCAAATATTAGGTACTTGTATGTCTGGAGGACAATGTCTGAGAATTCAAGCCTATTCCACTGATCTGAGGGTCTGTCTTTATTCCAATACCATGCTGTTTTGATAACTATTGCTTTGTAGTACAGTTTAAAGTTGGGGAAAGAAATGCCTCCCATTTTCCTTTTCCCTAGGAGTACTTTAGCTATTCTAGGGGTTTTTTTTTTATTAATTTATATATCATTTTCAAACAATCTACCTTGGACTTACAGTCAATAAACTTGTGTTTTCCAATTTAAAATAGAAAAAGTTGGAATTACTATCTGCACAGCAACCTAAGAAAGGGGTCTGTATTCTGCAGATGCTGACTGAAAAATAAGGCAGTAAATAAGAAAAGGGTTTTTTTTCATATCTACTTCCTAGACTTTACCTATAATTGTTTCTAGAGTCACTGTATGAACTCTCCTCAATAGAAAATCACAAACTCATGATAAGAAACCAAGGACTAATGCACTAAGGAAAGTTAGGGAGAGTCTGGTGATCTAACCACAAGCTCTTCAACTTCCTAAAATAACACTTTCCTAAAAGTTTTCTTTTAGGAAATTCCCAACAAATATAGAGGCATTGTGCACTCTAGATATTATTCTCAAACATCCTTCTCCAATGGACTCTTCAATACCCATTTGTTCTGTTCTCCTGTGCAGGTGCTCTCGTAACCTTTCATGAAGTGTTCATTACTGGTAGGGCAATTAAGGAAGGGTACACAGGGCATACAAAGAAAAAAGGTTGGCCACATTATATTGCACTCTATCAGGAAATTTTGAGGTCGATCACTTTCAAGAAGACTCTGAATAGCACAAAGCAGGGTATGGTATGCGGCACCAGCATGCAGTGAAACACTGTCACTGAGGACAACTTGTTCAGTGCCTGTAATTTTTGTCTCTGGCCTAACTGTCATTTTCTCTGCTTGTGGTTCCCTCAGTTGAGTGCAAAGAAATTTAAAATTTTGATATAACAAATTATATAGGAAATTCCAGTTAATGGTATAAGGTAGATAAGCAGGCTCAGAAAATAAGTGTAATGAAAAAGCATAGCAGGTTATGATTTTTATTTGTATGTGTATACCTTAATTTTAATGCAATTTTGACCTAAATATAGATAAATAGTAATATAAATTATAGTTTCATTCTAATTATAATTAAATATTGATTAGTAAAAAATTGAATCATTGCATACCTAACAAATTTTAGGGAAATAAAACTTTTATAGGATACCTACCACCAGGTATGACACCAAAACCGGAAAGGAAAAAAAAAATTACCTGTTCTATTTTGAGATGATTTATAGTATTATCTGAACTCAAATTTAGGTTATTTATTGACTCAAAGAAAATTTATCCTAGGGATCAGATAGAAAGCATGGAAGTAGTGCATTTGCCTTGCATGCAGAAGGATGGTGGTTTGACTCTAAAGAAAATTTATCCTAGGGACCAGTGAGATAGCATGAAAGTAGTGCATTTGCCTTGTATGCGGAAGGATGGTGGTTCGAAATCTGGCATCCCTTATGGTCCCCTGGGCCTGCCAGGCACGGTCTCAGAGCATAGAGCCAGGAGTAACCACTGAGTGCCACAAGGTGTGACCCAACCCCCAAGAAAGAAAAGTTATCCTAAACTTTAGGGAATTTATAAAAGAAGAATAGTAGGTATTCAATGAGAAAGACATTATGATATGACCGATTAAACAAAAAGACCTAAAAATAGTGTGATACATTTAGAAAAAGATAATATTGTATAAAATTGTAGCTTTAACTTTCCTTTTGGGAGAGGAGTATTTCTATTCATCTGGTGATACTTGTTGACTTCTACCTTATTACTGACGTGGTAAAAATGCCTCCAGTGCTCTAGAACTATGTGCTATTTTGGAACTCAAACATGGGCATCCTGTATGCAAAGTTTGTGATGCAACACATTGAGTTATCTCTGACAAACACGTTGTATTTTGATCCAATTATGCCAAAAAGTAAAATGAAATAAAGAGTCTGGAAAGTCTATTAATAAAAACTGATGGAAAACTTGGTGAAAATTAAAATATTCTTAAAGCCAAAGCTAACATAGGTTAATCATAAAAGCAAGAAAAAATTGTACTATACCAATGCAAAAAAATCTAGAGATTCAGTATTAATTTCAGACAAGGCAGATTTTGGAAAAATACATGTTAGAGGGGCATTAAATCATGATAAAGTGGTCAGTTCTTTAAGAATACATAGGAGTCCTAAGGGTATATATTCTTGACAAAAGGGTGTCAAAATACATGAGGAAAAATGATAAAATTGCAAGAAAAAAGACAGACCCATTGCTTTTGTTTGAGACTTAGATATTTAATCTCAGTAATCGATAGATTAAGTTAGTAGAAAGTCAGTAAAGAGATAGTTGACGTGAACAGCATCATCAATCAACGTCAGCTAATTGACATTGATAGACTACTTTATTCAACAACAGCATAATACGCATTTTTGCCACCCTCCCAAGAAAGATTATCTAAGACAGATCCTATTTTTGTAGTGTAAAATGTGTCTCATATAATTCAAAAAAATCTATACAAAGCGTGTTCTAAGAACTTATTATAATAAAATACACTTAAATTACAGAAATATGGGTAGAACAGCCTCAATTATTTAAAGATTAAAGATAAACTTTTAAATTTCAAATGCCATTTCAATGAAGGCCTTTAGGAGAGTCAGGGTGGGGATAAAAAGATAACTCAACAGGTTGATCTCATGCTTATATTTGGACAGTCCTAGTTTAATACCTGGCACCATATATGGTCTTTCAAGAACCATCAAGAGGAATTCTGAAACATAATACTATTTCCAAGGATTCCACCCACCCCCTACCCCAAATAAAACAAAAGAGAGAGACAGACAGACAAAGAATGAGGGGTAAATTAATAATATTTAAACTAGTTAAAATAAAAATAATTCATCATATTTGGCTACACTGAAAGCAGTGGTTAGAGGGAATAAATTATTATTATTAGTTATTAATAAATATAGCTTAAAAAATAAAGGATCTAAAAATCAATTACCTAAAATTTTATTCTGAGAAAATAAGGAAATAAGAGTAAATAAATTAAAGCTGGAATGAAAGTACAGTGAATAGGATGTTGGTTTAGCATACTGCCAACCCTGATTCAATCCCAGCATCCCATATAGTCCTCTGAGCCTCTCGGGAGTGATTTCTGAGAGCAGAGTCAGAAGAAACCACTGAGCACTATTATTGAGAAAAATAGTTAAATGAAATTGGAATAGTTGATATTAAAGAACTGTTTCAATACAAACTTTGCAACTCCTAATTGTTTCAATGCATTTCTTGGTACCAATAATACTTTGTTTTGTATTTTATCACTTGTAATGCCATGTCTTTATACAAATGACTGAATATATAAGTACTCTCGGATATAATTTAAAAAATTTCCACCTCTGTTTCTTTATGGTTTAAGTTCTTTGTGCCCTCTGAAGTTCTAAAGATGAAACTTCTGAATACAATCTTGGAATGCTTTTCCATTATCATTGTGAAAGGCAAATGCAGAGTACAATACCTGCTAAGGACAAAACATATATCTTGAAATAACACCTTTGAGTAAGTGTACAGAGATTTCAGAACCTTAAAAGTCATTAGCATGATAGATATTCTTGATTACTTTTGTTTAAAATGGCTTTCAGAGCATCCCACTTAGTGTTTTGGCCAACTCTTTTGATTAGCTTGGAGTTAATCAGTTCTATCTTCATTCTTTTGCTAAGGTAAATGTGTTTTGAAGTTCTTTTATACAAAGGACATTGGTATCAATGGCAGTTCATTTTCTCTTGGGATGCCCTTGCAATTTTGCTGTGCTAAATGCTTCCACTAAGCACTTAGTGAAGGCTGAGGTCACCTCTCTTGCTAAAGAAGAAAAATTGCAACCCTTTAACTCAAAGTTTTCCAAAGTGCAGTCTAAATTGTAATTAAAGGCTGGAATTAATATTTTAAATGGCATAGAAATTTTACCAGCATTATTTATGACTACTGTTTAGTATGGTCTCTGTTAATATGAAAATATATTATGATCCAAGAGACATTAATTCTATTCTGCATGCTATGTGTTTTACCAAATATAGTGATACAATAAGACAAACCATATTTCAGCTTCTGTAAAAATGGGTAAAATATATTTTATTAGAGTAATGGCAAAGTCATTGCTCCATTATGAGGATTTAAAGCAATTGAAAATTTACTGCTAATAAGAATAACTTTGTCATTAATATGTAGGACATCAGAGAAGCCAACATAAATATTTAAAATGTTCCTTACATGTTATGAACTCCACGTACTTCTTGTATTTTATAACTATATGTTCTATAAATGAATTCACAAGTTTATTCCCTTACAGCTTTTTTCCTTATGGCAATCACAATTTATTTCCAAAATAAAAATTAAAAGAATTTATTTTTGATAAATACTGTGAAATAACTTATAGAATCTATAAAATTAACTCCAATTACCTTCTCTTTAACCTTTACACAAATGAGCAATAGGGAAATTATAATTATTTATGATATAAAAACATTTATAAGAAAAATATTTGCTAGGATAAATTTTAAACTCAATAAAATTATTTCACATTAAGCACGTATATTTAAAAAGAAACTATCACAAAGTGATGTTCTAACACTCTTCTCTGTCAAAGGTAAACTTTATTCTGTAGGAAGATAATCCTACCTCAACTCTTGTTCTAATACATGGCCTCAATCTGTGCTACCTTCCCCAATAAACCTAAGCTGGTCTCTTTTTTTCTTTCATATTCTAATGTTGAAACTTTTCTGTTGCATAATCCTACAATAAATATAATTCTCAAGCACTATCCTAGGGTTTTGTATTTCAGACCAACAAGAAGAGGGAGAAGAATGGTAGAGTCACTTGCACAGCTTCACAAAATGAGCGAACTGCTGCATTTTACATTTTGGCTTTTGTACTTTGGGGTAGACCCACTCAATTTAGGGGCTAATAGTTTTCAAGGGTCAGCCTGGTGAGTTCTTACTGCTTTCTTATTGTAAGTAGCAGGGATGCTAATGAGCATGCTCTCTGTGCATGGCATCCCAAGTCAGATCTGACTTGTTTTCACAGCCTGAAACTTAACTGACTTTTAACTTTGGCTACACAGTTTGCCCACTGACTGAATGAATAGTGAAACCTACATATAGTCCATAGTAAAATGACATCTATAATTGTTATTATCAGTAAAATTACATCTACATTTTTATGCAGTGGTTATAACAAAAATTACAGTTACATCTCTTCAAAAAGCAAAACCATGTGCTAGTGTGATAAAGTACAGTGGGTAGGGTACATGCCAAATCTCTTGGCCCTTCTGGATTCAATTTACACCATTACATGGTCCCACATGCCCTTCCCTGAGCTCAGAGAAAGGGACAAGTCCTGAGCACTGCTGAATGGCCCAGAATTCAAAACTAAAAATAAATAAATAAATAAATAAGAAGAAAAAATACAGATTTTTCTTCGTATATGCATATTAACTATCTCATTTGATCTGGGTACATTACAGTGAGGATATCATTGTCCTCATAAAAGTAAGATAAATTCAGAACATACATATTAGTTATTAGTGATACAAACCTGAAGCTTTTATAACTTTATGAAAAAGCTTTACTTAAATGGGAAAAAATAATCAATTAAAAATAGAAATTGCTTACTTGCTAAAATCAACTAAAAAGTTGTATTTCCCAATTAAACTAAATATTTACTTAGGATCTCTCTGAAACTATTGAAAATTTATTCCCTTGATTCTGACTGCTATTTAACCCATTAGGCTATACAATCATTAGGTCTGACTGTGAATAAAAACCAATAGAGCATATCTATTTCAGTTTGGTGATGCTAATTGGAATGCTAATGAAAAAAGAAAATCGTATGTGCAAAAGAAAATCAGTCATCAACTTGATATATTTAAATTTTTTCACCCTGTGTCCTACAAAAAAAGAAAAGAAAAGGGAAAAGAGGGAAAGCTGCAGGATTAAGTTTTGAAAATATTTAAACAAGCATTAAAATATTTGTGATGAGATTCCTCAATGTGCATCAAAGCATTTTTGTGGGCCACACCCTGTGTTGCTCAGGAGTCAGGGATCAATTTTGGTAAGGTTCAGTAGATCATATGCACTATGGGCTTGACCGTATGCAAGGAAACTACCTTAACTACCTGTACTATCTCACCAGCCCTAAACTGTTCTTGAAAGGACCTGTGTTCTTTAGACAGGGATGTAAGTTAAGTAGTGGCATATATGTGTAAATATCTGGGCATAGTACCTGACATTACATACAATTACCACAAACCACCAGAGTGAACGTGGTGCCCCAAAATATGACCATCTCATTCACCAGCCAAATTTTTTAAAAAGCATATGTGATGGGACGGGAAGATAGCACAGCAGTAGGGCGTTTGCCTTGTACGCAGTCAACACAGGACAGACCTGGATTCAATTCTCTGTATTTCCTATGGTACCCTAGCCTTCCCAAAGCGATTTCTGAGCACACAGCCAGGAGTAAACCTGGGTGTGTCCCAGCACCCCCACAAATGATAAAATAATAAAATAAAAAGCATATGTACTTACATATTTTTACATTGTGAATCTTATATGTCAAAGCAACAATTAAGTGCAAAACTTTAAGTAGATTGGGACCGGAGAGATAGTACAGTGCTAGGGCATTTGCCTTGCAAGCAGCCATGAGTGGCGGTTCGAATCCCAGCACACTCTATGGTCCCAAAATCCTGCCAGGAGCAATTTCTGAGCACAGAACCAGAAATAACTCCTTAGCCCCGGGTGTGACCCAAAAACCAACCAAACAAGTAACCAAACAAAAACTTTAAGTAGATTAAGAAAGTAAGAAAAAATATCAGTTTGCTCTTATATTTTAAATTTTAGAATTAATTTGCATTCCTTTGTATTTTGATTAGATTTAGAGAAGAAAGCCTAATAATCCCATCCTCATAAAGTATCATAAGCATGTCACATGTACTATGTAATAAATATGTCTTTATTATTTATTTGTGGCTGCTTACCAATAATGCTCAGATCTACTTCCTGGTATTCCTAGTAGTGTAAAGTGAACCATGTCATTTGAAGGCTACATGAAAGTAAAAGCACCTAATCCCAAGATTATTTTACCAGATCTCAAATTAAACATTATTTGAAATAAAGAAGCCAGCATGAATTAAAGATCAGTACAAAGTGAAAATGCGCTTGCCTTGTTCCCTGCACACATGGTACCACAAGCTATCAGAAGTGATCCCTTTATGTAAAGATAGGAGTATACACTGAGCACTGCATGGTGTAGCCCCCAAACAAACAAAATAAAGGCCAGAGCGTTAATATAGTGGGTAGGCCACCATCACATATGATACCACTTGCACTGCCAGGAATAATTGCTGAAAACAGTTCCTGGAGTAATACCTGAGTGTCCCTGGTGTAGGTCAAAAAGACAAAAATAATAATATCTGAACTACATACATTTATATCAGATCAGAATCCATAAAATACTTTGGGGAAGACAAAGGCAGAAGTCTCCAAGATATAGGGTCAGAATAATAGCATAGTATAAAGCAGGTAGAGCATATGCCTTGTATATGACTGACCTAAGTCTGATCTCTGGAATCTCATAAAGCCTATATCACCCCCAGGAGTGATTCCTGAGCACAGAGCTAGAAAATATCTCCTGAATTCTAACAGATGTAGGTAAAACTCTCCAAGATACGTAATTCAGAGATGTCTCCAATAGTTTAATTACATTGGAAAAGAAAACACAAAGGAAAGAAATTTTATTAAGCAAAAAAGGTTGTTTGCATGATGTAAGAAACTTGAGTTTAAGAAAAAAGACACCTAATGAATGGGAGAAACACTTTGATTGGAACCAAGAACTCATATCTAGGCTCTATAAGGCATACATACATGTCAAAAGCGTGGGGTCAAAGAGCAAGTACAGAGAGTAGGTTGCATGCCTTGCTTGCACCTAACCTGAATTCAAGCTCCAATCTTTTATGGTCCTCCAAAGTCACCAGTAGTGATTTGATAGTGTAAAGCCAAAAGTAAGCCCTGAGCACGTTATAACCACTGTGTGTAGTCCAAGAATGACATAAAACAAAACACAACAACAGCAACAAACATAATTCCATCAAATATGGGTAAAAGGAAATTATTCATTTCCTATGACACTTCAAAAGGTCATATAACCATCTGTTAGGCATCTGAAAATGTGTACGTCATAACTTATTATCCTGACATTTAGTAAACATTTTAAACCACTGTTTAAATCTTGATTTAAAAAGTGAAACAGGGTCCTGAATCATGCTGGTACAAGCGGGCTCTTGTGTATTTTGCTGTTTAACTAGGTCTGTTCTCTGTCACCACCTATTGTCTCTCCCAATTGCAACAAAAGTGATTGATATCTGAATGCAGAGCAACGAGTAAACTCTGACCACTCTCAGATGTATTCCACCAAAATAACAATTATCAAACTTCAAAACTTTTTCTTTTATGCCTGGAAAAAATCTCCTATAACACCATAAAATGGTCACATCAAATTATTTTATTTACTTATTCATTTATTTATTTATTTATTTTGGTTTTTGGGTCACACCTGGCAGTGCTCAGGGGCTACTCCTGGCCCCATGCTCAGAAATTGCTCCTGGCAGGCTCGGGGGACCATATGGGGCACCGGGATTCGAACCGATGACCTTTTGCATGTAAGGCAAACGCCTTACCTCCATGCTATCTCCCAGGCCCCTTATTTATTTTTTTGAAGTGAAATAATTAAAGTTCATGAACATATCTTTAGATAGAGTATTCTATGTTGCCACTACAATTTTGGACATCAGCATTTACACACTTTTACATAAAAGTTACTTTGTCACTTTTATAGATTTCATTAAATTATTCTACTACACTTTGTAGGAAAAAAATGAAAGTGTTGGCAGTTATCCCATGAAGAATTTTATTGTTCAACCCACTCTACTTTTCATCTTCCATTACTTTTATAAGTAAGTTATTTTTCAGCATGCATAATTTCTTGATTTGACTATGCATACTATTATTGAAAGAGTTAGGAAGATGCAAGTAATTATCATGACTCAGAATGCAGCAAAACTATTTGAGAGGATTTTTAAGGAGAAAATATTTTTGGCTCTTCGAAAAAAAAATTTCTAAGAAACAAAAATATGACAATTTTTACACAAATTATTTAAAATAGATTTTTAAAGTTTTGAATATATACTCATAAATTTAGCTAATTTATATGTGAAAACAAAATAAAGAGTCAAAATCAAGATTCTATGTCCTTATTTCACAGCTTGTTGGAAATAGTTTTTGGTTTTATTGATCTTTGGGTTATTTTTTATTCATTTCATGAAGTATAAAATTCTCTAAATCTAATAAAATGGAGATAATAAGGAAAAAGTAAACCTTTTAAATAAATAGATTTAAGAAAGAAATATAATATAGAGGTAAAAATGTATATTTGCCTTTCATGCTTCCGATTTTGATCCTGTCCTCAGTATTACATTTTAAGCTATTTTTACTTAACTACCTCAGTGTACCTTATTTATTTTAGAAAATTGATTCTGTAGCAATTCATTTAACTATCGTTTGTCTGAAACGTTTTAATTTTATTTACTCATTACATTTTTACTCACTTATAAATATATTACATAAAATATTAAAAAATTTGGGGAGCCAGAGCTGTGGAGCAAAGTGGTAATGTGTCTGTTTTTTGTGCGCTAGCCTAGAACTGACTGAAGGTTCAATCTCAGGAATCCCATAGGGTTCCCAAAGCCAGGGGCGATTTCTGAGAGCATAGGCAGGAATAACCTCTGAGTATCACCAGGTCTGGCCGAAAAACAAAAACAAACAAAAATTTTGAAGAAGTTATTCTGTAGCAATTTATTTAAATATTGATGATCTGGAATTTTTTTTATTCAGAACTAAATTCTGAGGTTTACTTTAGCTGGGTAAAATAGACTTGTCAGAGAGTCTTTATTTGGTTCTTTGCTTTTGGAATTTTTGTTGAGAAATCTGCTAATAATCCTACAAGAACTCCTTTATATGTTTCTCTTTACTTTTCTATAGGTGTTTATAGGATTATGACTTTATTTTCAATTTTTGTTGTTTTGATTGCTTAGCTATTTCACTTGTTTGGGGTGTTTTGGGTGATTTATTTTAGTGGGAATGAAAATATTTTGGCTTAAAAGGTCAAGTCATCTATATATTGTGCCAACTTGGTAAAATTTTAGCTATTTTTTTAAATATAAATTAACCTCTTTCATTATCTTTTTAGAAAGAACACAATTTGATTTTATTCCACAAGATGGTTTCTCATATAATTTTGGCATTTTTTTCTTTTTACTAGTCTCTTTAAATGGCTTCTACTTTTCCTGCCAAGCTCATTGAATTTTTTTTCCCCTTCTTTTGGTTGTTAAACCTCTTTCTTGCATATTTTAATTCATCTACTGTCATTTTTTATATGAGCTTGATTTAGACATTTCTCAAACTTCCTTTCTAAACATATCTGTTGATGATTTTGTACACGGCTGCCTCATTTCAGTGACTTGCCTCATATCATTAGGACTGTGCTTCAAAGTCTTCCATATAATTCACATAGCATTGTTGTCTTAGTTCATTCCAGAATTTTTTTTTTTTCGTATGTGGAAGAGTTCTTCAGTCTTCCCATGATAGTTGGCACTCTATAGTTTTCTGAACAGGTGCAGGAGCCTGCTGTGAGTAGTCCTAGGTGTAACCTAAGGTTTGACTTAGAAAAATTTGATGAGGGGCCAGGGAGATAGCATGGAGGTAAAACGTTTACCTTTCATGCAAAAGGTCATTGGTTCGAATCCTGGTGCCCCATATGGTCCCCCGTGCCTGCCAGGAGCAATTTCTGAGCATGGAGCCAGGAGTAACCCCTGAGCACTGCCAGGTGTGACCCAAAACCCAAAACCCAAAAAAAAAAAAAGAAAGAAAGAAAAAAAAAAAAAGAAAGATTTGATGAGTAATACTGTGTCAAATCTTGGCAATGAGCTGGTATTCAGGGGTCCCAAGATTCCTCGGCCACCAAGCTCCAAAGGTCATAGAAACATGAATGAAGACGGGGACCAAAGCTAGGTTGTGGGCTAACACCTTAATTTCAGCTGAAGCTGATAAGGAGCAGAGTCTGGTTAGCCATGATCAGCAAGTGAACTAAACAAGGAATGGAGTTCCCTGGATAACAACTTACAATTAAGTAGCTACTAAGTAGGTATTAACCCTTTGGAAGTCTACGGGGCTCTTGGTATTTACTGGGCTGTTACTCACTAGCTGTCAGAACTGAGCAGAACTCTGTCTACCAGGAGAAGGTTATCTTGATAATTACTTCTGCACAGACTAGCAAGCTTACATATTTGCTATGTATGGGACAAACTCTTAAAAAGGATTGGCATTCCACATTAGTGACTATAGGGAGTGAGATCAAATATTGAGTCCATTAGCCCTGCTTTTAGCAATTTTGTAAGTTGTCACCAAGATGGTGACTTCTGGTATCTTCAATTTGTTTTTACCAATATTGTAAACAGAAGGTAGTGAATGTAGGAGCTTTGGGAACTGGAAGATCAGCTTCAACATATGTCTCCCTTTATTAAACTTGTTTCTACAACTTAGAACTCTCTTCCTAATATAGCATATTGCCCTGGAGCATTGATTTTCTTGGCAAGTCTGTCTCACTTATAACAAATATAATTTGTCTAGGAGCTTTCCTTTTGTCCCTTTGTCATCTGGGTTTGGGGATCTGTTTCTGTGTAAATTATTTCATTTTTTTAGTATGATTTACTCTTACTATAGGAGAAAGTAAACACAAGTCTTTCCAATTCACCAACATGGCTCAGCTTTAAATGACAGTTTGGAATATTAAATTAGCATTTGTAAATGCTACTTATTTTATAAGAAATCACCTAGTTATAGTTAATTCTAATGAAACACTAATCATTCTGGTACTCTTATAAACTTGTTTTCACTTATAAGTTACTATTTAAGGTGCTAGAGTGATAGCACCATGGTAAGGCATTTACCTTGTATATGGCCTACTTGGGATGAACCTGGGTTAAATCCCTGGCATTCCAGATTGTCCTCCAAGCCTGTCATGAATGATTTGTAAATGCAAAGCCAGGAGTAACTCCTGAGTGTTGCCAGGTGTGTCCCAGAAACAATAAAAGTGTTAAAATTTAATAAACAATGAAAAAAGATTTATCACATTAAAAAATTCAATATTATCATTTTCAGCTTTTTGTTGCCGTATAATCTTTTGTGTATAATATGGGTAGGTGATATCATTATTTTTACTGTATGTTTATTGATGCCTACAAAATGCAAGTGATATATCCTTATTTAAATTAAGAAATCATTTTTGATTTGTTTTATTTTGGGGGACATCACCTAGTGGTGCTCAGGGGTTATTCCTGGCTATGCACTCAGAATTTGCTCTTGCCTTAGGGGACTATATGGGACCCCTGAGGTTGAACCAAGTTCCATCCTGCATTGGTCACATGCAAGGCAAACACCCTACCACTGTGCTATCGTTCCTGACCCCAAATTAAGAAATAACTTATTGAAATATAGAATTTTAAGCCAAAGCAAAACAAGACAAAATAAAGTAGAAAAAAAAAAAACTAATTGCCAAAAACGTGTAAAATTTGACTCCTAGGTTATACAAAAACTGAAATAACCTCTGCATAAGTCAAACCTCTCGACATTGGTACAATGTCAGAGATTTAATTTTATTCTTTTATTGTTTTGGTTTGGTTTTTGGACCACACCCAGTGACACTTAGAAGTTACTCCTGGCTCTGTGCTCAGAAATCACTCCTTGCTTAGGGGACCATATGGGACACTGGGGTTTGAACCACAGTCCATCCTAGGTTAGGGCATGCAAGATAAACACCATACTGCTTGGGTCACAGCTCCAGCCCCGATTATATTCGTATATTCGTTTCTGTCCATCCATAACAGAGTACTTTCATGGTTTACTCCTAGTTCTGCTCTCAAGGATAATGCCTGATGATTTTGAGACTATATGAGATGCCCATATGGTGACCATATGAGATTGAACTCAGGTTAATAGCATGTAAATATGTGCCCTCTCTATTGTATCATATTTCTGCCTACCATGAAAATTATAATAATAAATACCTATCATTTGTGTAGTGACCATTAACCTTAAATAATCTATATTTAAAAATATAATATTTGGAAAGAAGTACACATTTCTTCAACTTAAATCCATGTTTAACATGTTTAATAATTCAAATGCTTAAAAGTATTTTATATATTCTATTAAAATTTAAATACTTTTAAAACTTTTACAGGTATCAATAATCCAAACTGCTTTCCAAGAGCATAAAAAAAACATTGTATTTGTTTCTTGTAGTCCACAATATTAGTTGGAAATAGCTTCAAGAAGTAAATTATATAACAGGGTAAGAAGTAGCTTTTGCATATTGACACACACAAATGACCATGTAATAAGTTTAATATAATAAACTGGTTGATAGGGAATGTCACTCTCCTTATTGATGAACATACATTTTCCATGTGCTGATGTAAGACATATTCTAGAAGCAAAAAACTTGGTATTATAAACTCTTAAAATAAAAGCAACTTAAAGCCAACTTCAGGGAATCCCCCCATTAGGTATATAATTAAAATGCCTGTGAAATAAAACATACTCCACCCTCTCATAAAAAAAAAAAAACACCTTAGTCTTCATTTTTGTTTCTGACTTTATGCAAAACTCTGGTGAGATTGACACTCCCTCGTGAAAAATCAATATTTCTCTAAATAAGCACGATGTTTTACAGAAGAGAGAAAAATAATCACATCTACCAAACATATATGACCATTCAAAATTCTTTTCTATCCCAGTTATAAACTGAGATCATTCATCTGACTCTATTGTATTTTATTCTCCAAAATGCTGGTTACAATTTACTTCAGGAAGACATGAAGAACTTTTCTTCACAATAACCGCAGAGAAGGAATTGTGCCTTTTATCTGTCTATTTTTTGCAAGATAAATGGAGCAGGTGTAGAGGAATTAATGAAGCAACTGCCAAATTGCAGGGGTCATTGGTGTGTTGAAAGCTATAAATTAGCCAGGTCTTGTGGGAAATTACCCTCTACCTCTATTGAGATTCTGCCATTTCCAAATTCAAGTTCAAGACAAGAGAAAAAGCAATTTGAAAGTGGAAAAAGAAAGTGCTAGATAAGTTTTAGTTTTTTGGAGTATTTCTATTTTTGAAAAAAAAAAGCACATGCAAATAATTACATATATTATAAGGCAAGAGCTAGTAATAAAATTTTCTTCAATATTTAATATATTAAATAAAAAGAAAATGATGATGACTATAGCCATAATTCTATTGGTAAGAACTGCTTTAAAGTACCAATTATGCTAAAAATAGGGTGTTTATAAAAATAACACAGTATTTTTTATTTTAATGTCATGGCGTTTTATAACTAATAGGAACAAGTGCAAGATCAGGTATTTAAGAATTTGAATATATATATGAATTTTTAAAATGTGTTTCTCTCACTTTCTGAATCAGAATGCACATTTTCTTTATTCTTTTAACCCAGTAATTTTTTTAATAATTCTATTTGTGAATTTTCTCCCTGCCCAT
The DNA here is from genome assembly GCA_004027635.1 of Crocidura indochinensis. Classification (NCBI taxonomy): domain Eukaryota; kingdom Metazoa; phylum Chordata; class Mammalia; order Eulipotyphla; family Soricidae; genus Crocidura; species Crocidura indochinensis. Next base: position 20,075 of record PVKC010015461.1, read on the forward strand.
TTATTTTTTTTAAATTTGAGCCTTAGCATTCATAACAATTAACAAATTCTGCTAATCTAGTTGTCATGTTCATCAACCGATAATTCTTTTTTTTTTTTTTTGAGCTACTTTGAACTCTGCTACAAAATAGAAAGTAATACTCTTAGCAAACTGCTCACTTATAATCACTGAAATTCACTTTTTCACGGAATTTACTTTAGGGTCATTTTTCAAGGTCAGCACAGATGGATTGTTCTGCCTCTCAATTTCAGACACCATCAGCACATAATTAGGTTCAAATCAGTAATCACTTCTCAACTATGAGACCCTAGAATAGTACAGACTTTTGCAGATATAAGTAAATATCTATAAAAAAAAATTGACCATTAGCTATTTCACACATTAGCAGCTATATAGAAGATCTTTCTCACAGACGTAACAAAAATAGTCCTTTGAGTGAAGCACTACATTCTATGTAGTTTTCCCAATGATGCCAGTATACAAAAAAGCTCTGTTGGGACTACTTTCCAAAGCTTAATGAAACACAACATGAAAGTGCTTTGTTTTAAAACATATTTTGAGATAATAACAGAAAAATAAATAGTGTATAAGCTAGAAAATATTTTGAAATAGTGCTTAAATATTATTTATATATTTAGTTAAAAAGTACTAAGAAGCAAAACAAATTTAATAAACTTCCGAAGAAAATAAATATGACTAACTTATTAAACAAGTACTTTTTAATTAAGGTTATTCTAATTTGCATACATTTTCTTTCCTTACAGGTATCTAAAAGTTATTGTGTTATAGGTAAAAGAGTACACGGTTCATGTCTGAGATTCTGGTCAACATAATAAACATTTTATTATAGTTTCAGTTTAAATAAATATGAATCTTTCTAAAATAATGAAAAATAAAGTATTTTTCTAATGAAGTTACATTAGAAATATGAATTTTTCTGGGGATCAAAAGTAAGAAATAAATAATTTGAATTTTCCTTGATTAAATTGAAAATTTTCTCTTTATGCTCAATCAAACCCAGTGTTCTTTCAATAGGGCAAAACATAACTTAAATGAAGGTATAAAAATATTTTCCTAAAATAGTTCTATTTTGATCAAATAAGTAATTAATGTTTTTTTTTTGTCCCCAGATTCACAATACAGACCCGGCAAGGGTCTGGGTTAAGGTGTATATGGGGTGCATTTACTGTACCTCCTCTTTCTATACAGTCAGTGTAAAGAACACAGCCTGTGATAAGAATTGGGAGGCCTTATTTTTTTTCTTTTTTTTTTGATTTTTTTCTTTAACTTCTTTTATAAACACCCCCTTCACTAATGCAACTTTCCCGCCACCAGTGCCCCAAAACTCCCTCCCTCCCAACCCACCCCCACCTGTACTCTATACAGG
>PVKC010015462.1:0-21464 GCA_004027635.1 Crocidura indochinensis
GGGGGGGGGGCAGGGAATGTGATAGAAGTACACAAGCCTCTCTTGTGTCTCTGTTAGTGATGTGTGACAGGTTCAGAACCCAGGGAGAGTGACACTGATGATCCCTAGTGAAGGGAGATTGAGTGGACTCTGGATGGGCCCGGCTTCTGGAAACCAGGTGGAACATAGCATTCAGTGGGGGACTGAGAGATGTTCAAATTCTTTTGTGTTAGGGTTCCTGAGTAGAAGGATGAGACCACATAACTGAAATAAAGTTTAATACTTTAATCTGTCTGCCAACAAGACCCCCAGACTGGCCAGCTAGGGTCATCCCCCGAAGGAGATGAGCGCCCACCCAAGGTCATGATGAAGATTTTATATATATATATATATATATATATATATATATATATATATATATATATATATATATATATATGTATATGTATATAGGGAGGTTCCAGCTTTCTGATGATCCTTAAAACAATTGACTCTTGTCTAGGTGTACCTTCTTATTGCTCCCTTGTCTTTCCCTGATAGGCTACCTGGTATGGCCAGGTAGCTTGGGGCATGTTCTATGGAAATAGTCTTGTGAAGACCTGACATGACTTACACAATGTGGTCCTTACAAAATAAAATCTCTCCTGCTCAGAACCTAAGAAGAAGCCTGCCATGTGAACTTTACAAAATGGCGTCCTTCCTTGTTCAGAATTCAGGTTCCAACACCTTGTAACCCAAAGTTGGGTTCACTAGCTTCTCCATATGTGTTTCTGTTTGTGTTTAAGCAGGAAATAGGTGGCTTACTTTTGTCTTTGTCTGGATCCTTGCAGAATGTGTCAGCAAATCCTGGATTGATTTCATCCCCTGCATTGCATATGGTCCCCAAAACACCACCTAGACTGACTCCTAAATCAGAAATTGCTCTGAGCACTTCCAAGTGCTCCCGCTGAGTCCCCACAAATCTAAAACCCCAGGGGCCAGAGACATAGCTTAAGGATGAAGGCACTTACTTTACATGTGGTTAACCCCCATTTCTTCCCTGGCACTATTTCAGCACTGGAGTCCTGCCTAGAGTATCCCCTGACCTCTCGGCCGTGCCCCCTCAAAATCTCAAACTCGCAGGGGCCAGAATCAGAGTACTGGGATAGAGACTTCTATCTGGCAGGTGGTTGGCCTTAGTTTCATTCCTAGCACCACAGGTCCCCAGAATTCTGTCTTCAGTGACCGCTGAGTACAGATCAGGAGCATTCCTTGAGCACTGCACCCTAGGCCCCAGAAAGTAACCTGGATTGGATCAATTTCACCTGATTTTTAAAGGTAACTTTTTAGGGTTAAGGGCTGATAAAAGAACTTGAAAACGAAGAGAAATGACTCCCTTGCTGTTTCCAATATAACTTGAAAAGCAAAATAAATGTTTATTTATGTAATAAACTAAGGTGGGCTGGGGTATGTCATGGATCTCTCAGGGCTTAACCACTGAAGGAAACTCTGGAGTGATGAGCTTCTCTGGAAAGTCGGCACTATCAGTAGACTGAGGGACTTCCTGCCACACAAATATATTCATAATAAAACACAATCAAGCCCAAACAAAGGCCCTCCTCAGAGGACACCCCAGCCAGGCAGCGAGAGGCTCAACAATCTTTTATTCTTTGAGCCAGTGATTCTATTTCTCGGATGCATAGGCAGAAGAGTCTCGGCAGCATTGTTCACGAGAGAGAGAAACAAGCCAGGGGGAAATGGGCCTGCAAAGGAGGGGAGCAGTTAGATCCACCCCAGCATGCTCCCATGAGGGACTAGCACAGATCATTAAGATCTTTTTGTAAACAAAGCTTTGTCTGGATGTCTAATGTTGATTGATGAAAAGCAAAATATAGAACTTTCAGTATAATGCTCAGAAAGTCAAATTCACCCCTTTTGACATTATCTGTTGTTGAGGGCAGCAACACAAAGCTCTATGTGGGAAGATTGTAGAAGTTGATGTATAGGTAGCAGGAACATTGGGCAGATGCTCCATGGACTTAAGGATAGTAATATTGAGGCTAGAGCCATAGCACAGTGGGTTGGAAGTTTACCTTGCATGTGGCCAACCCAGGTTCGACCCCCAACATCCTATATAGTCCCGAGTCTGCCAGGAGTAATTTCTGAGTGAGAGCAAAGATTAACCCTGATTAGACACCAGGTCTGCCCCCCAAAAGAATAGTAATATTTGTATTATGCTATTAGCCATACAAGCTTTATTTATTATAGTTTATAGGGGTTGCCTGATTAGTGTTGGAGGTCTTGGGGATCATGCCTGGTGCTCTTCTCCCTAGACAGGGTACCACTCAGAGAAGTTCTGGGTTACATTCAGAAAAGCTGAGATGTGGGTAGGTAGGGTCATGTGATGTCAAGATGGGCCTCAAGCCCTGTGCACACATGTATGTGCTGTGCTCTAGCTCTTTAGGCCCGATTTGGAATTATTTAAACCATGAACACGAAACATGGATGCACATACATGGACATGTTCATGGAGGTAGGGAAATAGGAAAAAAGGAAACAAAGGTCTGGGGCTCAACAGAGACTTACTGTGACTTATTGTGGCTTACTTTTTGTGAGGGTCTTGAGAAGTTCACATTTCTAAGGTTCCCTCTTTGTTATTCCTGGGAGAAAGTGAAGTGTTGGAGACATGGGGGGGATACACGGGGGATACACACATGCAACCAATCTAGTTGGCAAAGAGGTAGAGATACAAGTATCCCCATGGAAGCCACATAGTTACTTGGCAAAAAAAACAAGAAGTTTATCTGGGAATTAAACATGAATCTTCTATTGACTCAACTATTCTGTCTTGGGGTAGTTCTAGACATGAAAACATTCCTGAATGATTCTTGGTAGAGTTGTTCATAGATAACCCAATCCAGAAACCATCTGTTTGTCAATGGCGGAACTGCTTAGTAGAATGGTGGTGGTGGTGGTGGTGGTGTGTGTATACATTCATGCAATATTCTCATGAGAAAAAGGTTCAAAATAGCAAGTCATGCTATAGCATAAATGAGTGTCTGTAGCACTATAGTCAAGAGGGAAACAATTGTGTTTTGCGATTATGCCATCTACATAAAGTTCTTCATGGGAGACTAAACTAGACATTAAACTCGGAAGGAGATGACATCATGAGATTGGGAAGGAACTAGAGACTCGTGAGAAGTGAGCATGAAGGATATTATTGGGGTGATTAAATTGTTCTGTAGCTGGATTCTTGTGATGGCCACACAGCTCAAATAAATTCACTCAGAACCACTGAATTGTGCAACTAAGAGAGGCGAGGGGAGAAAAGTCACCGCACAATGTTATCTGTGACAGTTTCTCAGTGAGGGGTCTGGAAGCTGCTGCCTCTTTTATTTCCCTCTCCTTTTTTATTTAATAAAAGATTTTTTTATTATCAGGTGGCAAACTTCCAATATCTGCATTCCAATTGAGCCCCTTTAGAATCCAGTGATGTGTACAATGGGACAGACAATGATACCAGAACCTAGGAATGAGAGAGTAGCACAACCATACACACACACACACACACACACACACACACACACACACACACACACACACATACAACCCTCTTGACAACACTAAAGAAAGCGACTCAAAATTTAGTTCCTTTCTATCCTTTGTAGCATAGAAGAAGTGCCATCTTGCCCTCCCCACAGTACATTTCCCAAGTTTCTCATTTCTAGGGACTGTGCCCTCTAGACCCAGTAAGAAGCCTGTAGTCAAGCTTCATGCTGAGAAATATTTCTGGTGTGTAGTTCACCATATAAGGTCAGAACCTTACCTGGGGAAATCACCTTGAGCCCCTACCCTCCCTCCCCCAATAGCCCTGCTCAGGTTTCCTCCTCAATTCTGACTTCATGCATTGGAATTGTTCCTCATGTCTGCCACAAGATTTTAAAGCTGATTTGTAGGCGAAGACCTGTCCTTCTTTCTCAGATGATCATTTTTCTGTTTTCTTGGAAAATAAAAATATCACACAGCCCAGATCCACCTGCTATTATATTCTTGGGTTGCTATAGAGAGGAATGAATTGTCAGTGATGTGAGTCAAACACAGGTGATTAAATACCATAGCAAATAGTAACAAGCTTTAAGGCGGAACTCTCACGACATGCTAGATATTACACCAAACATTTCAGATACATTATTTGCTATTAATCCTTACCACTGAGCTCTGAGCTATAATTCACTAATAGGGAGCAGGGCTGGGCAGGAGAAATGACTGTATTTATGAGATTCCAGAGTCATGTGATAATCATGCCTGAGTCTAACTTCTTCTCAAGCCTGTAGTTGGTATTACTTTGAAGACATTAAAATATTATTGAAGAGATTCTGTTATTTGCACTTGGGAGCAGAGCCAGGGCCTCGCCCAAGTTCAAAATCAGATGAGAAGGACTCATGAAAATCAACACAGTAAGGTTAATTTAAATTCCTTCAAGGGAGTGACTAGAGATTGTCTGATTGTCAGATTCGGGCCTGACAAGTAGGGGAGGCTCATGTCCCAGCTGATTAGACTACAGCAGGAAACAGTTCATCAGAGCAAAATGCATCAGTACTACATCAGAGCATGTGAGAAAGTTAGTGCAAATAAGAGAATGTTTGCTGCTGTTCTGGCAACAGAACAAGCTGGAAGCGACTTAACACAGCCTACAAGGGGCTGTGCCCTGGCCAGGTAAAGAGCGAACTCATTCAAGTTGTCACTCTTGGGGGTTGTTTTCTGAAACAAAAAAATCCTCCCACCTCTATTTTCATCTCATTGAAAGTACATCAGACTCCCATAGCCCAAGGAGACTTCCATCTGAGAGAGAGAAAAATATTGAGATTTTATTTTATATGTGTCCCATTTATTCTCTTCTGCTCAAACTGAATTTCATCTCCCCAGACTGACCAAAGGAAAGATGAAAAGGAATGCAGAGAGTTTTGGTCCAATAAAAATAATGCCATGGATCAAATTGAGTCTCTCATTAAAGTATTTGTAGAAGTTAAACTGCGCAGGCACAGGACCAAATTTTTGTGGGGAAACACAAGCACCTAAAAAGAGCACAATTGTTACATACGATGGTGACTCAAGATAGGAGTAAGGGGCACAGAGAAAGAATGAACAAATGGATAGTGAATGGAGAGATGGATGAATGGACGGATGAATGGATAGATGAGTGGATGTATGACTGAGTAGATGAATGGGTAAATGAGTGAGTGGATAGATGGATGAATGGATGACTGGGTAGATGGATGGATAAAAGGATTAATGAATGAGTAGATGGGTGAATGGATGGATAGATGAATGAGAGAATGGATGATGAATGAAGGGGTAGGTAGATGAATGGATAAAAATGAAAACTTTAAATACACAGAACATGTGTCAAGATAAAATCTTCTGTTTATGTTCAACAGCAGAGATCTCTAAAATGAGAAGAAATCACATCAAATGAGAATCAGACTTCTTTGCATCTCTCAGGTGGCTCCTTCCTTCATCCCATGTCCTTAAACTATACAGTCAAGTGAGGAAGGAGAAGCCAGGGCAAGAGAGAAGCAGTGCATGATTTCCTTGGTGAGGTTCAAGGACTCATGAGGACCTTGAAATATCATTGTGATGGTGATATCTGTCATTGGATGGAGTGGAAAAATGCAAGGGATGCAGGTTGGGTGTCTCAGATCACTGGACTGAGTCATTGTGGTCCTGAGAGGAGAGCAGAAAGAGATAGAAGACAGAGAACCCAGTATCAATTCCAGGATAGAGACAAGATGTGACCAGGAGCCTAGGGACTGTTAGATGTAGCTGTTCCCTTTGCAATTGGGACAGGATCATGCAGCTGACTCTGGAGGGGTCGAATCCACCTGATATACTTTAACCTTGTAGAAATCATACAACCACTATTCCCTCTATCAGGCTGGTGTTTGGATGGATGAATAAATCCACATGCCTGCCATGTGTATCTACATCCCTTACAAAAATATGCAGGAACAGGCCCCAACATGGCCAGAAAATGACTGATTCAGTGTGAGTGCCAGAAAATAGTTTCAAATTTTGTGTCTGCTATGAGGACATTGAACACTTTTCACGAAAAGTATGATAGAATACTAAGAATTGACATATTTCCTGCTAATGAACAAACGTCTCCAAACACTCTGTAGCAACTTCCATTGAAGACTGAATCCTTCTGAGGGTATGGTCCTAGATGGGCTTGCAATGTCACCTGCACAGATGAGACATTCTAGAAGATGTTGGTCTGAAATGTGTACTGCAGCTAGGAACTCTGTGGATCTAGATCTGAAAAGGACTTGCTGCCAGTTAGAAGCTTTCCCCATCTCAGGAGAATGAATCCACCTTCTTAATATATCTGGGAACTTAGGTGTCAGGCACCAGCGCTCACCTGAATTTTCTTTTTTGTTGCCATTTTTCCACCTCTACAACCACAGACAAATGGACTGTGACTATGTTTTAGACATTAGACAGATTTCTCTCTTTGGATTTCTGCTTTTCACTCTTGTGTACAGGAAGGATAAATAATGTTAGAACATAATAAAAATGTTTTCAGTCCCCTGAAGCTATGGAAGCATTTTAATGTAGTGAGTGATGTTGTGGAGCTTTCCTTATCAAGAAACATGAAGGAAATGCGTCGCCCATACAGACCTGCCATGTTAGAGACGCCTCTCTGGAGATCTAGAAGTAGAGGAAGATATATTCTCCTGGGCTCTGCAGCTGGGTGCTTGGTGCTAAGAGACACCAACTCTCTGAGAACTGGTTCCTAGTTGATTTTTTTAAGGGAAGGCTATAACCACTGGTGCTTAAGTTAACTTCTGGCTCTACATGCAAGGATAACTCCTGGCAGGACTTGGGAACTATGTGGGGTACTAGAGAGTAAATCCAAGTTGGTTGCATGCAACCAATGAAGGGGCCTGAGCAGTAGCACAGCGATAGGTGTTTGCCTTGCACACAGCTGACCCAGAATGGACATAGGTTCGATCCCCAGCATTCCATATGGTCCCCCTAGCCAGGAGCTATTTCTGAGCACAAAGTCAGGGGTAACTCCTGAGCACTGCTGGTTGTGGCCCCAAAACAAAACCAAGCAACCAAACAAAAAACACTGTATGGAGACATCTCCAAAAAAGGTCAAATCAAAATTTCCATTTGACCCAGTGATTCCACTTCTTGGCATCTACTTCCAAGTACAAAAACATTAATTCAAAAAGATCCGAACACACCTTTGCTCATGGTGGTGCTAAATACAATAATCAAGATATGAAAACAACCCAATGCTCAACAACAGATGAGTGGATCACGAAATTGGCACATACACACCAGAAAATATTCTGCAACTATTAGCAAAGGGTGAAATATTGCAGTTTGCTTTAAGATGGATGGAACTAGAGGGTTTGATGTTGAGCAAGAGTGAGAAGGACACAAACTAGATCAGCTCATTCATCTGCAGTGCAGAGAAGAACAAAACAAGAGAATAGACAGCATCAAAAAAGGAAACCCTTGGCCTTGGGTTTACGAAACTGGAAGAGACATAATGATAATGGTGGGCAATCTTGGGCATTTTTGTGCTGGACAAGTGAGGTATCTGTACATCAAAACCATAAACATTAACAGAGTTTTAACCATGTAACCTAAACCATTATAACAACAATTTTAGTAGAAAATAAATTGCTCTTAAGTGCTTAACCTAAGTCTACTGTTTTCCACTTAATATGATGACTCACTCCTGCGAGAGTTGTTTTCAGGTGGTGGAATGATCAAATGGAAGGACAGTGAGTTCTGAAGTGAACATGTTGAATCCAATGCCAAGCAATTAGACAGGATATTGGCTTGCCAAATTAAAGGAGATGTCAAGAAATAAATTGTACAAAGGGGAGGATGGTATCATTGTGCCTCCCCTATAAGGTGGTTTCGAAGATGTAATGAGACAGTATGTGGGAAATATATAGAATGGTGTTTGGGCCTAGCAGGTACTTAATACATATTAGCCAGGGTAATGTATGTTTATGTCAAATCTTGGGTTAGGTAGGAGAGAATGTAAGATGGAAAAACACTATTAGAACTCTGGGGATAATAGCGTTTTATTTACTAATTCAGTATTTAAAGCTTAGCCTAAAGTGCTATTGATGAAGTGACTCCTGGGTAATGAGAATAATAAATACTAAAAAGATAATGAGCTTGGAACATTCCTCCAAAAAAAAAAAAACTCCAATTGTTTGCTCAATTATTTTAAATTGGTTATGTAATTCCTATAGATTATGAATTAAGCCTACTTTTCCAAGCAGAGTACTGTGTACAAATGGGCCCTGGCATTTTCTTTTTGTGAAAGATGCTAGAGATAATCAGACTCCTGCAAGAAGACTTTTATTTCTAGGCCAGGAAGAGAACCTAGGGGTGATCCTGAAACTAAAGCAGGCCTTGTGATCCACTGTTTTTATTTTCATGTGCCAGCTTTTGCTCCTAAAATTCTATTTATTGGACTATCTAGACTTTGTACCTAGATGTGTTGACTTTCTCTAGATCTAGCCTACTCCCAGAGAACCCCCAAGACCAGGTTCCAGTGAGCTGTGTTTTCACGAGTCCTGATGTTCCATGAAGATTCACATACCAGGGAGATGACCCTGGTACCTATTCATGACCAGGCTCAAGGTGAAAACACCACCATAGACAAGAGTAATGGGAGAGAGGCTGACATGAGATGTCTCATCATTGACTGGGGTCAATCAGTCATGGGAATCATTGGAACTTTGAAAGTTGAGGTTACATAAGGTCTACACAGTTTCATTAGTCTAGACAGCTTCACTGGTGAATTCAACTCAATAACTCAAAAAAAAAATTCTAGATTTTTGCAACTCCTCAAGACAGAATGAGGCATGCTTGCAACTTCATCTGTGGTGCTAAGCTGATATAAAACAAGAAAAGTAATAATGTTCATTGTAAGCAAACATGCAAAAATATTTTCTAAAATTCTAGTAAATCAAAGACCTCAATACACAGAGGTAAAATCTTGCTAACCAAGTGTTTGTCATCTTAAGAATGCAAGAAAGGCGAGACATTCATAATGAAATACCATGTAATCCTGTGATTGCAAGAGAATAAATAAGTACAGGGTAGTGATTTTGGGGAATGCTGAAACTATTTAGTATTATGCAATAATAAAGAACACATCTTAATATACATTTGTCAAAACCCATAGAACCGAGTGCACCCGAAGTGAACCCTAATATAAGCCATGAACACTGAGTAGTAATGTTAAGTAAATGCAGGCTCATTAGTTCTAAGACATATTTTACTCTGGAGCAAGAATTTAATAGAGGAGCAGAGGATGCAATGACTAAGAAATGTGTCCTAGTGAGTTTCCCTTTTCCCCATTTTTCTCTCTGCCCTGTTCCCGTTTGTTTGCATACTAAAATAGACTCATTTCTAGCTGTGACAGTTTTACATTGTACCCCCTGAAATGTACAATAGCATTTACATTTTTTTTTTTTTTTTGGTTTTTGGGTCGCGCTCAGGGGCCACTTCTGGCTCCATGCTCAGAAACTGCTCCTGGCAGGCACAGGGGACCACATGGGGCACCAGGATTCGAACCGACGACCTTTTTGCATGAAAGGCAAACGCCCTACCTCCATGCTATCTCCCGGGCCCCAGCATTTACATTTTTAAATGTTTACATTTAATAGGATTCCATGAAAAATAATAAAAGGAATAAGACCCTCTACCATACAGAAGGTGCCAGAAATATATTCTAAGGTATCCAATCTGAATTCTAGTCTCAATGGCATCATCTAAAATAGATCCTAACTATTGGGGTGACTGTTCCTTTTGACTTAGAAACATTCCCGAGAAGGCACTCTCATGACTGCCATGCGATTTTAATTTGCTATCGATCTATGTAATGCCAAAATCGAAAGAAATGACAGCATTATTGATACATCACTTCAGGACAGAGGCGTGTGGGTCTATGATGCTGAGCTGTTCTTTAAAGGCAAATATGAAAAAGATCCCCTTGGGGGCTAATGATTTTGTAAAACAGGTTTTATGTTGAAGCTTGGCTCTCCAAAATGAAAAGTTTGCCACTCTTCTTCTATTATGAGAAAAAAGGCAGAAGATTTTTCTTTAGGGTAATATCCAATGACCCACAGCCAGGCAAGGAGATCAAGAGAGATATTGAATGCATGGCTCATCAACCATTTTTGTTTTGGTACAGAACACCCCCTCCCTTTAGACACCCCTTCTAAAAAAGGCAGATTTCCACTCCATGTGTAGTACAGAGGATGGAAATCCAGTTACCCACAGGCAAATGCCTTATCACAGTTCTAGCTCTCCTGAACTTATCTCCTTAAAGCTTAAAGATTATTATCTATCTTCATAAGATCCTGGAATTTGGCTTGCAAATATTTCTTGGAATATCCAAGAACCTTCATACTTCATACTCAGATTCTTAGAGGCAAGCTAAAACAGAGGGTACTAGGGTACTAGGGTACTAGTACTAGGATTCTGGTGGGATCCAGTAAGCGCCTCATCAGCACATAGGTTTTTTGTCTGTCTGTCTGTCTGTCTGTCTGTCTGTCTGTCTGTCTATTTTTGGTCTGTTTTTGGTTTTAGAGCATACCCAGCCATGTTCATGGGGGTACTCCTGGCTCTGAGCTCAGGAATTCTCCTGGTGAACTTGGGGGAACCATATGTGATGCCAGGGATTGGGTTGGTCAAGTACAAATACTATTGTTCTGGCCTCACAATACAGGTTTGGTCCTTCATATCACCTGAGCTGCTCTATGATTTGAGCATTTCTAATCTGGAATGAGGATTGCCAGTGCAGAACTGGTTTCCCTCCTAAGTAAGAAGATCCTTGGATAAACCCTGAAAGATGTGAGGTCAAATTCCAGATACTTAAAAGTTAGTTATTGATTTAATAGCTTTTTGGAGGTGAGTCCAGTAAAGAAATATCAGAGGTTAAAATGCTTGCCTTGCACATGGCTGATACGTTCAATCCTGGCTACTGAATAGGATCCCCTAATTCCTGAGTGCAGAGCTAGCAGTAAGTCCTGAGCAATGGCTGACGTGACTCCCAAATAAAAACAAGAAAGAGATGATATTCAATGTTCAGGCTTTATGCTGGCTCTTGTATCTGCTAACCTTGATCTGTGCTGATCTCATGATGATTCTATGACTTAGAGTTTACCCCTGTCCTCCTGGTTTGTGGTATGTCCATGAGTCCCATAGCATAGCAGCTCCCTGCACCCCATCTTTTCTTTGTTCTCAGGGTACATAGGTAGGATCCGCCTCTTTTTTTTGTTTTTGTTTTTTTTTGGTTTTGGTTTTTGGGTCACACCCGGCAGTGCTCAGGGGTTACTCCTGGCTCCATGCTCAGAAATTGCTCCTGGCAGGCACAGGGGACCATATGGGGCACCGGGATTCGAACTGATGACCTTTTGCATGAAAGGCAAATGCCTTACCTCCATGCTATCTCCCAGGCCCCAGGATCCGCCTCTTTAATCTGCCATCTGCTAATCTGTCCAGGGACAAGCATGAGGTCAAAGAGGAAACACCCCTTTATATCTTACTATTTTCCATCCCAGCCAATCCCATGATCTACCTACTCCATGGGCAAGATTTCAAGGGGCTGATTCAGTTCACTGAGTCTCTTGGGACTGCTCTGTTTCTACCATCCTAAATGCCTCTTCTTATTTCTGGCACCTCTACAAGGGCTTAAAGGCAAGGACATTGGCCTGCTCAAGGGGGGAAATCACCAAATGCTCTGGAAGTGTCCCAAGCACCTGTTGGGAGAAGTTCTATTATGGGAGAGACAATCAGAAATGAACTTCAGTTCTCAGGAAAATCTCTTATAAAACATAAGAGAAGCAATGTTATGGCAGAGTTTGGCAAGGAAGGTGGTTTTGGGGGTCTCGTTTCATATCCTGTTCTTGCCTCCGACTCCTCATAGCAAAATTTCTTTCTCTTACAAAGAGATATACCCTGGCCTCTCTCTCACAAGGAAGGACCAGTCAGCCAGGAGGCAGATACAGTGGACGAAGAGCTTTCTTTGCCATCAGCCTGCAGGGTGGAAGCTGGCTGATGCATGTTTTCAGAGCATCTCTCTGATGTAAAACTGTCCTAGGAAGTCTGTTTCACAGAGAAAGAGAACTGGGGTGTCTGTAGAAAAAGGGAAGACTGAAGACTAGTAGGAGGGAAGAATAAAGTCCTCTCCAAGTCTGGTCTTATTTGCAACATTCAATTTGTTTTAAGGGGGAGAAGCAAAGGAAGACTGATTGTCCTTATCTTAAGCTTTTCGGTGAGGGAGGGGAAACTGAGGCAAACTATCTTTCTCTTTAGGCTTTGAGGAAGTCACAAGTGTCTGGTTTTGTTCTTGCAAGAGAAATCCCTTTCACATTTCCACATAGGGGCCAGACTCTGAGCAAGCAACTTGCAGGGAGTCGACAGAAAACCTAGTGGGTTTGGATTTAGCGGTACATCTGTGTCTGCACCCCCTTGGCCCTGTTTCTTGCTTCCCTCTTTCTCCTTTCTCACCTTGAAGGTCTAAGTGACTTTCAAAGTCTGTGGGTAAATGTATCATCCACGATGCCAATTTGGGTGGTTCTCTCCTATTGATTCTGCGCATCATTTCTTTCTTTCTTTCTGACACATTTCACTTCCATTCCCAGGTAAGGGCGAGTCGCCGAAGCTCGAAAACTATAATTAAATCATCGGGAACTTGGCAGGCTTCGAGAGAGGCTGGGAAGCTGCTGTGAGTTGCTTCTGTCCCAGCAGATGTGGGGCTCCCTGATAAGAGATGAGGTGCCAAGCCCTGGAGGTGAAAGGGGGGCCCTCCTCTTTGGTGTAAATAAGAATCAGTGTTGGTTTTCATGCCGAACCACCACTTTTCTTCCAGGTTACTGAAAAGGTCTAGGATGACCCCTCTTCTGACCCATGTTGGGGGACTGGGGAGAGATGGGGTAGGGGACATGTTATCCCAAGCAATGTTTTTAATGAGCTGATGGAACACAAGCAAAAAAAGCACACGGTGCAATATTTTCCTCCTTGCCTCAATCTATATTAAGTTGATCGCCCACTGCAAGTGGAGGTTTGTTGCATTTTTCCAATTTAGTTGCTGCCGATGTCGCTGAAAGTGCTGATTCCATCAAGCTTCCCCTCTCAAGCACAGATTTCAATAACGTGGCAAAGAGAAATTGTATTAGCAGGTGAAGGGGCTTTAGACAAACAGCCCTGGCTCTCTCTTCCATCATGTCCTCTCCAAGGGCCTTGTTCTCATCAGCAATGATAAGAAGGCAAAAAGCTCCTTTCCAAACCCTGCTTTGACCCACAAATGGGTGGGGTGGGTGTGGGAGTCTCAGAGAATGAGAGTGAAGTGTCAGCCAAGACCTCAGTTGTCCAGCTGTAGAACTGATGCAAGTATGAGGTTGGGAGTTACCTTCATGACCATCCATCAACTAATGCTGGGAAGGTCCAGAGCACATAGACCTGGGAAATACCCTAGTTGTGGATATGCCTCTTCCATCTTCCATTGTGTTCTGTGACTTGGGTGTTTCCTGATCCTATCTACATAGAGCAGAGATGAAAGCCCAGCTTGACTTTGCTCCAAAGGAAGGGTGAGCCTTGAACTTGAACTTGAGCTTGGATTAATTCCAAGCTGAGTTCTACATGACCATCCTGTATCATTTCATAACTGTCCAGAAAAGTGGAAACTGGGGATAATGGAATTTCCCCATGAATTGACTTTTTCTTCTAGGACCTAATTATGTAGGGTAAGTCTTTGCTCTTCATCCAGGAAGGACACCTTTCTTTGTACCCCCTTTCCTCCCCTGGAAGCCTCAAACCTAGCCCCCTCCTAAGCTCTGTTATCACCTTTATTTGGCCCCACTGGTTTTGGAAGCAATGTCCAAGTAGATTCACTAGTTGTTCACCAGGAAAACTTCCTTCCAATCCAAATCTGTTGTTCACTGATTTGATTAATGAACCCAGGAAGAACTCAGAGGGCTTGGGGAACTTCCGCTCTGTCCCTCCAAAAGTATGAGAGGCATGTGTGCCCATTTAGCAAGATAGCACTCGGGTAAGATAATTTCCTTGCATGCCACTTACCCCAATTCAACCTCCAGCACCAACTGTTCCCCAAGGTCAGAAGCAATTTCCAAGCACAAAACTTGAAGCTATGAGGTCTACGGAAAAAAAAAAAATGGGGGGGGTGATACCTGGCACACACAGGGGATACTCCTGACTCTATGCTCAGAAATTGCTCCTGGCAGTCTCAGGGGACCATAGGGGATGGTGAGAAATGAACATGGATCTGTCCTGGGCTGACTGCGAGCAAGGTAAATGCTTCATCTCCAGCCCTCAAACAATTTTTTAACTAAAAATAATTTAAATAAAAATCAGTATTTGTATGTCATGAAGAAATTCTTCTGGGTTCTAGCTTAGTTCTGATAAACTAACTGAGTGGGGCCATTTGACTCTGGTCCACCTCTCTGCATTCCATTTTTGGCATCTGAGAAAAATGGAAACATGCTTTGTTCCTAAAGGCAGAGGACAGATCCTTGTTCTGGCAGTGAGCTGGGTGTCCTCTGGGTAGGCCCACAGAGAGGATGCCTCAGGGTCAGCATTCCACAAATGCCTCATGAATGACAACCAAGTGTTAACAAAACACACCTTTGGGGAAACCTCAAAAACCAAAACCTTTCTCCCCCCCATTCTGCCTACCACTGTAGAAAGCAATTAAAACAGAAGCATAGCCTTTTGTATCAGTCTGGGTTCTCCAGGGAAACTCAACTAATAGAGTAACTAGAGCAGCATCCTTCAAACTTTTCACCCCTGCGAGGCAGAGAAAATAGAACTGTTTTGTGCACCAGCTGACAGAAAAAGCCAAACCAAACCCCAATGTAGACAGTATTGCAGGTACTAAATCAATTACAATTTGTAGCTTGTGCCTCATCTGCTGCTGCTGAAATTGCTACATGATTAGGGGGAAGTGTGGGGTGTCTGCAGGCCACAGGTTGAGGAACAAGAGATAAAGAAGTCTGCAAACTATAAGGATGAGGTAGGGGGACATAGTATAGTGGGTTAGTTATTTGCTTTGCATATAGCTGACCCAGGTTTTATCTCCAGCATCTTATATGGTCCTCTAAGCTCTGCCAAGAATAATTCCTAAGTGCAGAGCCAGAAGTAACCCCTGAGCTTCTCTGGGTGTACCCAGAAACTGTAAGGGATTTCCTCACACATTGTGGAGGCTGAGAAAGTCCATGATCTTTATATTTAAAAAAAAATATATATATATATATAAATTCTTTAATTGAATCACTGTGAGCTATGCAGTTATAAAGTTGTATGTGATTCAGTTTCAGTCATACAATGTCCAACACCCTTTATCAGTGTACATTTCTGGCCATCAGTGCCCTCGTTTTCCCTCCCACCTCCCACCTGCCTGCCCCTGTGGCAGACATTCTCTCTCTCTGTGTCTCTCTCTCTCTTCTCTCTCTTTCTCTCAAGGCACAGATGCAATTCTTAAAAGTAAGACTTAACTTGGAACACAGCCCAATTGGGGTCAATTGAGTGGTTGCTCTTCATTTTGTTTCCTGTTCTCCTTAGTACTCGGCTACCTACCTCTCTCATTCCAGAACCAGCTTCCCATAGATATGTAGTCTGGAAGGAAACAAATGCCAGCCCAAAGTTCTTGACTATGGCTAAGCACATGTGTCTCCCATGAGCAAGAAAGAGCCATAGCAATTGTTGAATGCATCAGGATCACTTGGGAAAACCCTAGGTCTATTTCATAGAAATCCACCTTAAATGTGTACCATTTGAGATCCATTGTGGTGGGACTTCTGTTCTCCCTAAATTTGCTTTCTGCCAGTTAATAATACAGGAATCTGGCTGGTACTTGCCTGATAAAATCAAGTTTAATCTGCTTCTAGGGTGAATTCTTAAATCCAGTCTCATATTTCAGTGAGTAACCCCAACAACAACCACTGACAGAAGTCGAAGGAACTAGTTTTGCCTCCTAACTAATCTCTGGTATGTGCAGTTTTGCTTTGCAGTATTTAGAAAGAGTGAAGGAGGAGAAGAAGGGAATGGAAGAGAAAAGAAGAGGAGAAAAGGTAATCCATTTAAGAGGTATTTGTAAAGAAGTTGGAGCTGATTCTTGGGTGAGAAAAGGGTGTTAGAGGAAACAAGCTTTAAAAAGGAAAAACAGAGTATTGGACCTATAGAGATACTGAAATGGTTTTCACACATTGTTATAAGCTAAGAGGTGGATTAAGTGCTCCCCACTAAGAAACAACAACAGCCACAAAAATCACTGAAAAACAATGCATGGCTGAGAAGAAGACATTCCCCTTTTGGTTTCTTGTTATGTGAAAGGAGACACAAAGTGAAGACTAGCAAAGGGAAATGTTGAGTTGGAAAGAGGCCAACTAAAAAGGCCAGCTAAAAGCCACTTAGTCCCTACACTTTGCTGAGCATTATCAAGGAAGAGAGGCTGGAGGCAGGTGGAGAATTCACCCTTCTCCTCTCGCCTGATTCCAGGTGGAGCATGTTTATTCAATGACGAGCCAGTTAGTAACAATGGGGCTTCGTTGCCAAGACATTTAATGGGCAAGAAGATGTCATATTGATCTGAACCTTGCTCTAAATGGCACTTTATGCGGTTAGAGGAGAAAATTAAAAATCAAAACATGGGCAAGATGTTTAATTAAGAGCAATCCTTTTGCATCAAAGTGTTATAATGAATGTATTGCAGGCCATATTTCCTGCATTTTCAGCACAGGCCAACCTCACCTGGTTTAGGGTTATGGGCTTAATTGCTTAAATGTCAATGTGGAAGCAGGGGAAGGGTGGTATTCAGGTACATTCTAAATCCATAATCAGAGTTAGTGGAGGTTAATAGAACCATGGATAAGACATTAGCTATTTGAATTTAATAAGGCAATGGATAAAGCATTAGTTGAGTTTAATAGAACAATGGAAAAATCATTAGTAGAGTTTAATGGAACAATGGAGAAGCATTAGTACAGTTTAATAGACTCATAGATAAAGCATTAGTAATAAAACAATGGATAAGCATTAGTACAGTTTAATAAACTAATAGATTACGCATTAGTTAGCAGCATTTAATAGAACAATGGAGAAAGCATTAGTTGGCTTTTAATAGAACCATGGCAAAAGTGTTAATAGTGTTTGATAGAACAATGAATAAAGCATCAGTTGAGTTTAGTAGAACAAGGAATAAGAGTTAGTTAGCACAGTTTAATGGGACAATGGAGAAAGCATTAGTTAGTGTTTAGTAGAACAACAGAAATGGTATTAGAGTTTGAAAGAGTAATGGATGATTATGAATGGAATTTAACAGGACTAAATCATCAATAAGTATAGTTTAGTAGACAATGGATAAAGTTGATAGTGCTGTATATGTAAACATTTTAATGGGATTATTATGTTACTGACCCTACCCTGATCGGTGATTGTGCTCTACCCTAGGGTGTGACCTGGCATTCTGCTCCCACCCTAGGGTGGCACCTGATTCTGCTCCCACCATTGGATGGTACCTGATCCCCCATTGGGTGGTACTTGATTCCACCATTGGGTGGTACCTGATTCTGGGGTATAAAACAAGGGTCTGTGAAGGTGAAGGGCTTTTTTTCTGGAACTCATTCTGGGGCCTTTTGGCTTCAGACTCTTCACGAAATAGAAAGCTGTTTTCTTCACAAGCCTGACTGTCTGCTAGCCTTTTACTCGCCGCTTCACCTCAGAACCACTGGCTGAACAGGGTGGCAGATGCGTGTTCTGAGTTGGAGGGGAGAAACCTCATCCTCTATCCCTCCATCAAGGGCTGACTTGCAACATTATGGCACCCGAACAGAGAAGAGAGAACCATGGCTAAAACATTACTTAGTACCCTGTTTCCCCGAAAATAAGACAGTGTCTTATATTAATTTTTGCTCCCAAGGATTTACTAGATCCTAGTTCCAGGGGTTGTCTTATTTTTCCATGAAGAAGATAATGGTACAAATTTACTGTTAAATGAAAATAATGAAAATTCATTACCTGTGTATGGTATGGTGTTAGGACTCTACATAACATCACTGGTTGCTAGACACCAGTTGAGATAGCCCTAGCAACCAGATTATGGTAAATTAATTTTCATTCTGAGGGGCCAGAGAGATAACATGGAGGTAAGGCATTTGCCTTGCATGCAGAAGGTCAGTGGTTCAAATCCCAGTATCCCATATGGTCCTCTGAGCCTGCCAGGAACGATTTCTGAGCATATAGTCAGGAGTGACCCCTGAGTGCTGCCGGGTGTGACCCCAAAATAAAAAAACAAACAAAAATTCATTCTGAGACAGAGCCTGGGGGAAGGGACTTAGTTTCAGGGGGATACCTTATATTCACCCAGTAGGAAATCTGTAAGTAGGTCTTATTTTTGGAGGATGTCTATTTTCCAGGAAACAAGTAGTATTTAACAGAACAATGAACTTTGGAGTTAGGAACCAAGTTCAGTTTCTGTCTTTCTCTTTCTCAATGGTAAAATGGAACCATCATTAGCTTCTTTGCATAGTGACTCCAATGAATGACACTTTAAGCTCTTGTCACCAGTGAAACTCAATCCCTGGTGCATTCTTTCATTCTTATAGGCATCTCATTAAGTGGCCTTTACCAGCATGCATGCCAATTATGATTGACCATCAAGAGTCCCTTGCTCATATTGCTATCTACTTGATGTTTATAGCAATAAACTAGGCAAATCCCTACTCACATCCCCAATTTTTTCACCAATGGGATCTCAGCCTTCAGGTGGTACCTTCTGAGACATGGTGAAGGTTCTCATCCTCCCCAAATTCCACACCACCAAGGCCACAAGAGATTCTACTCTACATGAAAATGCTGGGGCTGTAACCAATCCGTTTTTCTTGAATATCTTTTTTTTTTTTTTTTTTTTGGTTTTTGGGTCACACCCGGCAGTGCTCAGGGGTTACTCCTGGCTCCATGCTCAGAAATTGCTCCTGGCAGGCACGGGGGACCATATGGGGCACCAGGATTCGAACCGATGACACTTTGCATGAAAGGCAGACGCCTTACCTCCATGCTATCTCCCGGGCCCCTCTTGAATATCTTTTTACTATTAAGTAGCTGGACTCTTGTTGAAGTCAAAGCTAAAACTGGAAGATAAGGTTGCTCTGAAGAGTGGATGAACCCTGTGAAGGTTGCTAGATATGGGGACAAGTATGGAAGAGCAAGCAAAGGGCAACCTCTATTCTTAGACCTTTTCTAAGGAGTGTGTTATTTTGTTCACTGTCATGGGCATTTTTCTGTTTTAGATCCTTTTGCAAATTTGGATTCCATATTCACACTCTGGTCTGAACTTATCTAAATCTGAATTTTCCATCCAGCTAAGTGCTCAATGCTGAGCGACTGCTTACTTGAAGCAAGATACCAAAGGTTTGCTGCTGTGATTGGCCGGAGGAAAGGATTATGCCTACGAAAGGCAGAAGACAGGCTGCCTCAGGAAAGAAGAGTATTAACACAAGCCCCGGTTACCAGGTAATGAGTGATTCCTGACAAGTAACAACAGCAATGCAGCCATAATAGAATTTCAATGAGATAAATTCCACTTTCTGTCCAAGTTTAGCCACTCAGGGAAGAAACAATTACCTAGAGAAAATGGAGCACTCTCCCTATATTATCCCTTCATTAAAATATTCAAATGAAGGTAACAACACGGTTATAAGCTCATTTATAAAGAAAAATAACATTAATGCATTTAACGCTAATGCATTTACCTCAAAGCACTTCCCCGAGATGTTAAAATGTGAAGTTTATAAAATGTTCAGTGATGTTGAACTTGAATTGCAACCTAATGCTTGAATTGCTACATTTAACATTAAAAGCATGTTATTAATCTTCAATTTAGGGGAGAATAATTTTCACTCACTGTGCAGGCAAAAAAAAAACCCACCCTCGTTATGATGGGATTTCATTCAGATCAAATTTGCTTTAATTGCAATTCTATTAAATTAGAAATAGACATTTTATCCTGATATGATTCTTTGATGTCTTTAGTTTTAATGCTAATAAAAGCATTATCACCACAGGTGTGAGCTGCATTATGTACAATAATTAGGAGTTAAATTAAAGATGTGTCAAGCTACCCAAAAGTAATTTGGAAAACGAATACAGAAGAAATAAACCAGGTGAAACTTTGGGGGCAGTGGGTTCCCCACACTTTTATCAACATCAATTTCTCATTGTTATATTTCTTTTAAGAACAACAATAATACCATCAAGATTAATGCCTCCAAGACATGGCTAAACAAAGTACTGTCAAGCAATTGAGTGGAACACGG
Organism: Crocidura indochinensis; assembly: GCA_004027635.1. Taxonomy (NCBI): domain Eukaryota; kingdom Metazoa; phylum Chordata; class Mammalia; order Eulipotyphla; family Soricidae; genus Crocidura; species Crocidura indochinensis. The sequence goes on from PVKC010015462.1 coordinate 20,337, forward strand.
CAGAAAAAGGCATTGGAGAAGAAGGCTTAATGAAATGAAAATCAATGTAAACAATGCATATTAATAGAGTAAAAGTTATAAATTAGTATGTAGAATGCACCATATTTATTAAACATGCATAGAAAAAGTCTGGGAGGAAATGCAACCAAATGTTAATTAGTTATTATTAATCTTTAAGTGGGGGGATTATATTATGTGGGATTCTTTTTCCCGTGTTTTGATTCTGTATTTTATAATCATCTTTATAATTAGCAATTTTAGTTTTGTAGCAGGGGAAAATCCAATAAAGGAACACAATGTGTTTCCTATAACTGTGCATGTCATACTCAAGGGCTGGCTTGTATTTCTTTGTTCAATCTAGTCAGTGAGACAAGTGCAGGTGATTAAGAAATACTGGGATATGAATGAATTAATGAATGAGGAAGTGAATGAATGAATGAATATACAAACAAAAACATGAATGGATGGCTAAAGGGTTGAATGAATGAATATGAATCAAAAAAGCTAGGAAAGAATGAGTGGCTCTAGGGATGAAACAACATGAATGAATGACTGAATTCCACATGTTGAAATTTTAGGTAGGATGCTGATGAGATATGGTGACCAGGCATTTCTTTCTCCCCTGTGAAGGCCTCTCTTTAGAATTTCACTCAGCCTCATTTAATTACCAAAATATATGAGAAGTGAGATGGCCCATATGACCTGATTATGCTCTTCTCTTAGGGGAGAATAATTTGGAGATTGAATCACATGTGTATGTATCCCCCAGTACCTTAATGGCAAATGTGATGTCCCAGTATTCACAAGGAGGCAGATTGTTCTAGAAGTGACAATGAGGCAGGAATGTGACCCACCTGATCCAAGCGCACTTTCCCAGTGGCTAGGCTCATGTTAGCAAGAGCAGTGACTCGTGAACTGCATGGTCATGAGCACCACATCGAAAAAGCATAAACACAGGGGGGCCGGGCGGTGGTGCTGGAGGTAAGGTGCCTGCGCTAACCTAGGACGAACCGCAGTTCGATCCCCCGGTTCCCCATATGGTCCCCCGTGCCTGCCAGGAGCGACTTCTGAGCGAATAGCCAGGAGTAACCCCTGAGCGTCACCGGGTGTGCCCCCCCCCCAAAAAAA
>PVKC010015463.1:0-21445 GCA_004027635.1 Crocidura indochinensis
GGCCGGAGATTGAACCACAGTCTGTCCTGGGTCAGCTGTGTGCAAGGCAAACACCCTACCTCTGTGCCATAACTCTGGCTCCTGAGGGGAGAGATTAAGAGAACAAAAAATAATGATTATCATATTTTTTAATCTTTTCTTTTTCAGCCTGAGATTGATGAGCCTATTATAAAAGAAGTGTTATCTCTTTTTCTGCTGGCTTTATGTATATGCAGTTAATATGTGTACTTAGATTTCAGAAGAGATGAGAGAGGTCAAATTTTTCTTAAAAATAAGTTTTGTTTTGTTTGTTTTTTTTTTTTTTTTGGTTTTTGGGTCACACCCAGCAGTGCTCAGGGGATACTCCTGATTCTCTGCTCCATGCTATCTCTCTGACCCCATAAAAATAAGTTCTAAGTAGTTGATGAATTGATGAAAGTAAGGTCTCTTCTCTCCTATCTAATATTAGTTGATGAGATGTGTTATTCTAAAAAATAAATCTAAATAGAGATTTCATTGAGTTTTATAGCACCAGAGTGTTTATAATGTTATAATGCGTCTAGTAGAAAAAAAAATTTTTTGTTTTTTGGGCTACACCCAGTGACGCTCAGGGGTTACTCCTGGCTATGCACTCAGAAGTCGCCCCTGGGTTGGGGGACCATATAGGGACCGGGGGGATCGAACCGCTGTCCGTCCTAGGCTAGCGCAGGCAAGGCAAGCACCTTACCTCCAGTGACACCCTCCAGCACCCTGCGTCTAGTAGAAAATTTTTATGTTTGTATTTATATGGTATAATTTAAACATTCATGTTCTTAATATATAATTATTTTTTTAATTTATTTTAATCATAGTGGTTTACATGATATTCACAGTAATATTCCATTTACAAATAAACATTGAATCAGGGGAATTCCCATCACCAAGTTGTCCTCCCTCCACCTCCATTCCCATTCTGTCTCCCAAGTCCTCCACCCTCTCCCCAGGGACTTCTAGATTGAGTGACTCCCTCTGTTTCTGGTTTATCACTTTGTGATCTTATATCTGATTGGGCTTGGTGTCTCCATTACTTCTCCCTCTGATTGGGAAGCAGGATTAGCTAGTTCATATAATTATTTTTATGATTATTATATTCTCTCATTTTTCTAAATTAAAATTGACAGTATTTATATTTTCAAAATGCATTAGTTTTGTGGTTATTTTCATTGCTTTTCCTGTTCTTTAATTTATGTTTTTTCCACTATGACCTCTAAAATTTTCATTCTGCTAACTTTGGAATTATTTTGTTCTATTATAGTTTCTTCAGGTATGAAGTTTATTTAAGATACTTTCTTTTACCTTAAGGTAGGCATTTTGCTATATATTTTCCTATTATCACTGCTTTTGTGACATGCCAAAACAAAGAAAACTTCATCATTGTAAATAGTGCAGGTTAGTAGTGACTATTGGGTGTATTGGTGTAGTATAGGTACCTCTAATTCAAGAAACTAAATTCAAGTAACAAAGCAGTCATTGGGAATAAATCAGGGAAAAGATAATGCTGTCTATAATAACTAGACTAGATTGCACATATATGTATTTGTACAGCATATATATCATTCATATATATATACATATGTCATATATATGCAAAATAGCATAAACCAAGGTCTGCACTAGAACCAGGATTAACTATGGGCATATTAGGAAATGTAGATTCAGTGGCTGTCAGCAAAGACTTCTGTAGATAGAAATGCTTCCCAACAATATGCCTGTTAGTGAAGTCAGGTATAGGTTTAGAGTCTAATCAATACATATCATCGTTGGGGACTCTGACTGTTGATATGCACTACTGTAGCTGAAGTATAATATAAGTGAGTTAAAACCAAAACTTTATTTAGGCCATAATTATGCAAGAAAATAGCTGAAGAAGCTAGATTTGCTTGACTCACTGGTATACATAGTGACAACAGGCTAGATTCAAAAGCAGCTATGGCAGCTGGGATCTCACTTGCACTTCTGTACTTGAAAAGGCTTACTTAGGAAGGCACTTAGAAGTTGGTGTTAGAGGCAAAAATTATCTAGCAGTATAAAACATAAGGCTGATTGTTTAACACAAGTGTTCAATGAAGCAATGTCACTCACTCCATGTCATAACAAGGATACCCAGAAATACATGCTAATGGTGCTAAAGTCCCCAAATACCATACAATTAGTGTTGATGGTCTAGTAGAGCTACATTCTATGATATTTTGGGTAACATTTTAGTACTGAGATTCAAACAGAAAGCTGGTATCTTCTCTCTTAGATACTACGGTTAATTAATATTAGTAGATACGATTATAAGTAAATCAGGGAATATGTAAAAAGGCATCTGGTGTTAATTCTATGTGGTATATATAAAGAAGCAACAGGAGTCAAGGGAAATGTAAAATAAACACTAATAAATACTTGTCGCTGATAACAACATTGAGGTTACTCACATGGGGCTATGGTATATATGGGGATTTGGAAGGTAAAGGTAATTAGGACATTGGGCCAGAGCAATATATAGTATAGTGGATAGAGTACTTGCATTGCACACAGCAACGTGGGTTTGGTTGCTGGCATCTCTATGGACCCCCAATCCAACCAGGAGTGATTCCTGAGAAGATTCAGAAAGTAAATCCCAAGCACTACAAGGTTTGTCCCAAAAGACAAAACAAACAACAGAAATATTGAGAATGGTGGAAGATCAGTGCTACTTTTGTGGTATTACATTATAGCAATATTGTACAGCAAGAGAAAACATAAATGTAAGTAAGTATAATTATATTATTGCTGAAATAAAAATTTTGGAAATTAAATTATAAAATGTTATCTATTCTTATAAAGATGTGAAAATTATAGAATAAGAAGAGAGATCATTGCAATAAATAATAGAAATTCATTGAGATCTAAGATACTTTTAGTAATACATGACTTTCATGCCATAAATATGATAATAAAGAATAAATACATGATTTTAAGTAAATATACCCCATTGTATCTTAAAAAGAAAAAATAAAAAAATCTAGTTGACTTATAATTGGTAGGAAACTTAAAACTAATAATTTCTCAAAACAAATGTTCTAGCCCTGTTAAAAATACCAGTAAATCTTAACAATTTTCAAAGAACTTAAGCTTATTTTTTCAGATTATTCAAAAATTTAAAAAAATAACAATTTTAAAATACATTTCATCAGTCACACAGTACTCAAATCAGAACTTCTCTATCTCTCTCTTCACACACATACACCTGGATTTCTGTATATTTATATTAATGTTAAAAAAGATGAAAATAAATGAAAAAATACAAAATCCATAGTAGACTACAGATTGAATTTAAAACATTTCATAAAAAGTATCATACATTTCCACTAAGTGAGATTTGTTTAAGGAATGAAGGGATGATTAGATTTCTGGAAATCAAACAAGGAAATAGAGAACTCATTTGTTGATACCCTTTGTGTTTTTATTCCTTCAACAATTTCTTTATACCAAAATCCTCATAATTTTGGGTCTTTCTGCTAATTTGTGTTTGCCATGCCATATCACACACACATGGAAGCAACATGCATTTTTATTTATTTTAACACATGCTGTAGCCTTAAAAGTTTTACTCCCCATGGAAGAGTGGACAGACTCTAGGCTGTCCTCTGGAGGAATTATGAACAAATTAAAATTCAGTACTACAGTATTCACTGAATAAAGCACATATTGTTTCTGTAGAACTGAGAATCTGCAGTATGAACAGCTCACTTGTTAGGGTCAGTGTAACAGTGTCTTATTGGAAATTATTTGCACTTTACTTCAGTAGCTTTTCCTGTTGATCAAAGTTTTTGAATTAGATTTTAGAATTCTACCTAAAAATTATTATTTATCATTCTTAGTCATTTTATAATTATTTCAGTCACAAAATTGGTTTTAAATCCCAACTCTCCTATTTCCTAGGCCAGTTTTACACAAAGTATCACCTTATATATTTCAATATTATTTATGTGGTTACTGATTGCCAATATAGATGAAGTTCTAGCTCTATATGAGAAATCAATCAGTTGTATTTTGCTAACTTATGGTTTCAATGAATTAAATATGATTTGCCTTCTAGACAAATCCAATCATATTTTCATGTTTATCATAATAAAAACTTATGTTTTATTTTTCTTTGCAACTTACACCTTTTTGGGGGGGTGTCACACTCAGCGATGCTCAGGGGTTACTCCTGGTTCTAAGCTCAGAAATCGCTCCTGACAGGCTTGGGGGACCATATGGGATGCTGGGATTTGAACCACCGTACTTCTGCTTCTAAGGCAAGCACCTTACCGCTGTGCTATCTATCCGGCCCCAAGTAACACTTTTTTTGGCTCAGGGTTTGCTATGGTTCTGTACTTCAACATCACTGATGTTGGGCTCAGGAGGCCATATATGGTAAGGAGATGAACCAAAGAACTTACAACATGCAAAGCAAGTAGCCTGTAGGCTATACTATCTCTCCTGTTCCATATTTCTTTTACTTAGTTGTCTTTGAATTTTATTGTAGTTTTTGAAGTAGGGAAAAATTAATGTTACAATATATAATAGTCATATGAAAATTTAGTGAACCGAAACAAAACCAAAGTGTAAAAACACTCCAAACACTGTCCCTATTTCTCCTCTCTTAGTCATCTTCATTCCTTTTCTCTTCCTTCCTTTCCTGTCCCAACATCCCTCCCACTCTCCCAACATCCCTCCCACACTCCCTTTGTCTCTTCCTACCGATCTCCTTCCCTCACTCCCTTACTTCTCTCCTTCCACTCACACTTCCTACTTGCCTCCACCAAGCCCTTCCTTCCTACATTCCTCCCTCCCTTCCTTTATTATCCCTTCCTTTCTCCTGTCTTCTCTCCCTCCCATAATCCCTCCCTCTCTAGTTCCTTCTTTCCTTCCTTCTCTATCCATCCCTTCCACCATCATTTCGTATTTTTTCAATCCCTTTCTCCCTTCCTTCTCCGCTTTCCCCTCTCATTCTTATTCCCTCCTTCCCTCCATTCCTCCCTCTCTCTCTTCCACCCTTTTTTCATCCTTGCTTCCTTCCTTGATCCCATCCTTTCTTCTTTCCTTCCTTCATTCCTTCCTCCCACCCTTCCTTCCTGACTTCCTCCTCCCTCCATCCTTCCTTTGTTCTTACCTCCCTTACTCCTTCCTTCCTCCTTCCTTCCTTCCTTTCTTTCCTTCTTTCTTTCTTTCTTTCTTTCTTCCTTTCTTTCTTTCATTTATTCATTTCTTTCATCCTTTCTACCTCCCTCCCTCTCTTCTTTATTTCTTCATACCTGCCTTCATCCTTTATTCTTCCTTTCATCCTCACTCCTTCCACACCCCTTCGTTCCTTTCTTCCTCCATTCTTCCATTTCCCCCTTCATCATCCCTCCCTCCTTTCTCCATTTCTTCCTTTTTCAAACTTCATCCCATCTCACCTCCCCCCTTGATTCCCTCCCTCCCTTTCTTCCTTATTTCCTTCCTTCCACTCAACCTTCCATCTTTACACTGTTCCTCATTCCCTTGGTTCTTCCTCCCTATTTTGATTCCTTCCTTTTTTCACTATTTCCATCTCCCTTCCTCCATCCCAACCTCTTTTTACTTCCTATCTCCTTCGTTCCTTTTCATTATTTCCTTATTTCTTCCTTTTCTTTCCTTCCTTCGGGTCTGTCTGTCCTTCCTTCCCTCATTCTTCATTCTACATCTGTCCCATCCTCCCTTCCTCCCTCTCGACCTCCCTCTATTCCTTCCTGTTTTCTATCCTTCATTCCTCCCTCACACTCTCCTTTCCTTTCTTCATTTCTTTTCCCTCCCTTCCTCCCTTTATTCATTCTTCCTTTCTTCCTTCCTTCCTCCTTTACTCTCATCCTTCCTCCCTTCCTCTCCTCCCTTTGACCTTTTGTGTTTTTCTTTTTCCTTTCTTTTCTTTCTTTCTTTCTTTCTTTCTTTCTTTCTCTCTTTCTCTCCTTTCTTTACTTATTCCTTTTCTTTCCTTCTTCCTTCCTTTCTTTATTTCCTTCGTTCTTTCTTCCTTCTTCTTTCCTTCATTTATTTCCTTTTCCTTCCTTCCTTCCTTTCTTTTTCCTTTTTTCTCTTATTTCTTTCCTTCTGTTTTTCTTTTTTTTCTTTATTTAATCTTACTTTTTCTTTCTTTTCTTCTCATTTCATCTGTCTTTTTTATTTCTTCTTTCTTTCTTCCTAACTTTCTTTCTTTCTTTTCTTCCCTCTCATTCTTTTTCTTTCCTTCTTTCTTTCCTTTATCTTTCTCTTTCTTCTCTCATTCATTCTTGTATCCTTCTCTCTCATTCTTTCTCTTTCTTTCCTTCTTTCTCTCTTTGTTTCTGTTTCTTTTTCTTTAAATCATTCATTTATTCTTTCTTCTTTCTTTATTCTTTCTTTCAACTTTCATTCTTGAAATCTTATATTTTTATTTAGTTTACTTTTTCTTATTTTCTTTTTCTTCCTTTATATTTCTTGTTCTCAGTTGATATATCTGGCTCTGTGGTCAGAAAGAGATACAATAATTGGTGCAGTGTATTATATCAAAGTCAGTTATATACAGCAAAACTTTTGATTCCTGACTTATATTTTGAAATCATTTTTCTTGTTTACATTAAGTATATATATAATATATTATATATATATGTTGGGTTTCCAGTTCTCAGGGGTTATTCCTGGCTCCACGCAGAAATCACTCCTGGCAGGCAAGGGGGAACCATATGGGATGCCGGTATTCAAACCAATGACCTTCTGCATGAAAGGCAAACACCTTAACTCCATGCTATCTCTCTGGTCCCAATATTTTTTTTGTCCCCAATTTCCAATACAGACCAGGTAAGGGTCTGGGTTGAGGTGTATATAGGGTGTGTTTACTGTACCTCCTCTTTCTATACAGTCCGTGTGAAGAACACAGCCTGTGGTAAGAATTGGGAGGCCTTATCGGTCCCAATATTAAGTAAATCTTTTATTTAGTCATCATTAGTTATAAGTTATTTGTAGTTGATTATCAGTCCCTTCACCAAACTTCACTTCTCTCTACAATAAATACACCTCCCCTCTTCCCTCCCTCCTACTATTCTCTTTCTATGCAAGATGCTATTTTAAACAAGTTTTTTCATAATTTTTATTTTTTTATTTATCAATTGATTTGTTTTGGTGTCACATCTGGCAATATTCAGGGGCTACTCTTGGTTCTGTGTCAGAAATCACTCCTGGAAAGTTTGGGGGAGCATATGGGATGCCAGGAATCAAACCGGGTTCTTTTCAGGTAGGCTGCATACAAGGCAAATGCTCTACTTCTGTGCTGTCTCTCTGGCCCTCAATATTTTTGTGTGTGTGTGGTTTTTGGGTCACTCCCAGCAGTGCTCAGGGGTCACTCCTGGCTCCATGCTCAGAAATTGCTCCTGGCAGGCACGGGGGACCATATGGGGCACCGGGATTCGAACTGATGACCTTTTGCATGAAAGGCAAACGCCTTACCTCCATGCTATCTCCCGGACCCCTCAATATTTGTTTTTAATTGTTATCCAAGGCACTGTGATTTACAAAGTTGTTCATACTTGAGCTTTAGACATACAATATTTCAGCATTAATCCCAGCATCTATGATAACCTCCCTCCTCCAATGTTTCTTGCTTCCTTCACATACCTCCACTTTCTAGCCTACCATCTTGATAGACACCTTTACGTGTTCATTTATTTACATGAATATGCTTTTAATGTTGACTGTGGTTTATATGATTACATCTATCCATTCTTTTCTTTTTGGGGGTTTTGGGCCACACCTATTGATGGTCAGGGGTTATTCCTGGCTATGAACTCAAAAATCGCTTCAGGCTTAGGGAATCACATGGAATGTTTGGGGATCTTACCGTGATCTGTCCTAGGTCAGCATATGCAAAACAAACACTCTACCATTTGTGCCATGCTCTGGCTCTGATCTGTCCATTCTTAACACCATATATCAGAATTCTTTCTACACTTATACTTCGTCTTTTTCACAATTCACTTTTCTTCTCACTAACTCCTGAGGATAGGGATTATCTAGAAAAAAATGTCTGACAGAGGAAACCATTCCCCACAGAAGTTGAAGTATCATCAGTAGTGTTTTTAATACCTTGACTGCATGGCTATGTATGCCAAATGCAATTTTTAATACTGTCATCCCACCAGTTTAGATGACAATGTGTGTTTGAAGTTACCCAGTGTTAAGAAACAAAGGAAGTAACAGAATGATCAGCTAGCAATAAGAGTTTAATAAACCAATGACAATGACTTATGATATTATTGTGAGATCCAATAATTTTTACAAATTTTCTTGTTGTTGAACTCATTTCTTTCTTTATTTTTTATTTTTTTAATAATGTCTCTACAACTTAATTGGAAACAAATGCATTATGATCAACTATATCAACTATGTGATAAATGGTCTTATAAGAAAGTAATTTTTATATATAAGTATAATGTCTCCAAACATCAGGTGTCTAAAAATTAACTACAAAATAGGCCTATACCATCAGAATTTAAAAACACTTAAGAAAGTAATTGAAGAAAATCTTAGGTAATGGCAAAACATTCAATGATCATAGATCTAAAGAATTGTCAAAATGACCAATCTACCTAAAAACTTACGTAAGGATAGTAAAATACATAATATATATCCTTATAATACATAGAGATTACAACTATATAAGAATCATATAAAATTATACAATACTATATAGATGTATATCCCAATATATAAAAATTGGATCCCTATCTAAATTCAGGCAAAATTTCTTTAGAAAAAAATTTGTGGGTCATAATGATCTCAAAGAGACAAAACTAAGTTGAAGAAATAGAAACTAAGAGAAAATCTATTACATAACTTGAAGCTGTACTACAGAACTATAGTGATAAAAAATAAAATGGTACTTGAATAAAGACAAAATATCTGAACACTAGATTAAAATAGAATATACAATGACATCCCCTCATGTATGTGGTCAGCTACCATTTGACAAAGGAACTGAGAACATGAAATATAATTTTTAAAAAAAAGCCTCTTCAATAAATGCTGTTGAAATAATTGTATGACCACATCTAAGTGAGGTATTTAAAAAATCTTTTGCTGCTGCTGTTTACAGTACTGTTACTGATAAGATTTCATAATTAACAATTTACTACATTTTAGCTTTCTCACTTTCTTATTGAACACTTCCTTCTACCATTGTTGCAGTTCCTTTCCTCTCCTATTCCATTAACTCTCTCCTGAAGATGGCTTGCTACCTACTGAATAACAATTCTCAGAGTGTTTGTTTCCATTGCTTTGGGGCAACTGTTGTTCCAACATTTTGTTTCTTTATATCTTGTATATATGAGAGAGCAATCTGTATTGGTCTGTCTACCTCTAACTTTACTCAGTATAATATTTCTAGATCCATCTGTGTGGAAGAAAATAAAATGTTTTGGTTTTTTTTTTATAGCCAATTGATATTGTGTATGTGAAATGTAGTTACTATCCAGTTATCTGTTTTAAATATGCATTTTTTTCAGATTTGCTATTGTAGAAACATAGAACTGTAAATAATTTTTCAATCATTTTTTCTTATAATGATATTTTGTTTAATATTTAAATTTAATATACTTATTTATATATTGAATGTATTATTCATATATTACATATGTATATTTAATATATTAATGCAATTAAATTTGATATTAGTTTTAATATATTTAGATTTAACGTTATTTTAATATTTGATAAAAACTCCTATATGTGATTTACTTCTGGCTCCACGCTCAGAAATTGCTCCTGGCAGGCTTGGGCACCATATGGGATGTCGGGATTTGAACCAATGACCTTCTGCATGAAAAGCAAACACCTTACCTCCATGATATCTCTCCAGCCCCTATGTGATTTACTTTTAAATTTTGATATACATCATTGGAATTAGTGTAGTCACCTATGAATAACAATGAGGAACATGTCGTTGTATAATCTCATACTTGGTATGCTTTGATAAACATTATTTGGATTATTATTTTTTTTTATTTTTATTTTTTTTTGGTTTTTGAGCCACACCCAGTGATGATCAGGGGTTACTCCTGGCTATGCGCTCAGAAGTCGCTCCTGGATTGGGGGACCATATGGGAAACCGGGGGATCGAACCGTGGTTCATCCTAGGCTAGCGCAGGAAAGGCAGGCACCTTACCTCCAGCGCCACTGCCCGGTCCCATGGATTATTATTTTTAATTTACAAAACTTGATTTTGGTATATATTATTACAGGTTATAAATTTTTATGAAACTGGATATAGTGAGTAGAAATGTCCCCCCTATTACTTTGCATAAAGTTTTGTAGCTTTCTGTTTAGCATTTTATTTCTGCTTTATGTAAGCTAATAACATATCCTTATTTCCTAGTAAAACAAATTAATATATAAAATGATATATAATTTTAATTCTAAATTAATTATTTAAATAATCCAATTGATTAATTTAAATTGACCATATTTTTTCATATAAAACCTAAACATGTAGTCACCAATAAAATTGCCTTGAAGGAAATAGGTTAAGTAATAATGTCTATTATGCTCTTTATTTTATTGCTCACTTCAAAATATCTGGTTTGATTAACCTTATAATATCAAGATTCAATTTAGAGATAAACATTCTAAATTATATGTTGAGCTAATCAGAATAGCCTCCTTTAATGGAAATAATAGATTATAAATGTACCTATGATTACTGAGAATACTTTGAATAAAGTTAACTGAATCATTCAATAAATCCTTAAACTATGTTATATAAAATACTTTGCATAACTATCTAGCAAAGCTTTACTTGAAATTCTCTGAAGACTATAGAAATATTTATTTAAGCTGCAAATATAACCCGACTTTATAAGTGTGTTCTTTGCTATTTCTTCCTGACACTTGCAAATGACCCAGAGCTTGACTGTTTGGATTACACACCAAGACTTGCTTCTCCTGCATTTTGCTCTATAGCATTGAGATCTTTTATTAACATCTGACTACAGAAGCCTTCTATCTCCAGACTGCAAATAAGAAATGTTCTGGAAGAGGTCTGGAATTTGTTCTATTATATACTGGAACATTGCCAAAGGCTGTCTTGTGATTTTTGACTCAAGTGACAGATTTAGTATATATTTTCTCAAGAAGCTGAGATATTTAAAACAAATACAAAGCTCCTCCTACCCCAAAGATCTGAGAAAGAATTTTAATTTAAAATCTCAGCCATAATTAATTTAAGAGTCTAACATTTGACAATGTTTAGTAGGGAGAGTACTGTATTATAGAATTTAATCAATTCTAGCAGAGGGAATAATCTAATTGAAATTCCTTTATTTCCTCTGTAAGTCTCTCAGTATTTTTCTCTTTTTTTTTTCTCATGCTAGGAGTCAAACTCGAGGCCCCATATAAATAAACAATGTATTCTGTCACTAGATTACTTCTGTGGTCCAGTGTATTTTTTCGTTTGTTTCATTAGAATAAAATTTGTTAAATCTGACATGAGGTGCATATATTTTAATTTAATTCTGTTTTAATCAATATTTTATCTGTTAAAATGAGAAACATTTTGATTTAAAGAGAACTGGAGTTAAAATATGCCCATTTGTGTCTCTTATTCAAATATATTTACATATTTTTTGGTCAGAGAGATAACCTGGGTTATTGCAGTTGCTTTGCATACAACAGAACCTGGTACAATCCCTCCTGTCACATAAGGTCCTCAGAGAACTCCCAGGAGTGACCCTTGAACAAAGTTGGATCTTAATATAGAAGGTTGTGACTAGGGCTTTATTATTGGTCCCAGTATACATACAGTCTGGCCATGGTTCTGTCAACCAGTCATCTGTAAATCACAATCTTGGCATATGGATAGACCAAAGGGTGACAACTCTTCTGATTTTGTCTTATCGTTAGCTGGTGAGGTAGGATAACTTGCTCTTAGGTCAAGTTGTTTCCATTTTCCTCGTTGTCAGGGTATTTCATAATAGGGCTGGCACTTGTTGGTGTCCAAGCACTATTAAGGATCTCCCAGTTAGAATTTGTTTCCTGTGGTTGTTGTGATGAATTATGTCATTTCTATGTCTGTGATCCAGGGTTCAAGGCTGGACGGTTGGTGTCTAATCACCTGGGGTCTAAGTTGGGTCCACGTGATATATTTCCAAAGTAGGAGATACCCCTGTATTGTAAACAAGTATGAGTTCTTATCCCTAATATATAAGAGCTCGTTTTTATAGATTTCCCCTTTTTTTAGTTTGCCATTGCAGGGAGAAAAGGTACTACGTTATATTGCCGGTGATTTGAGGATGGAGAGAGAAGAAAACAAAAACAGGCCATACACCCAAGAAAGATAAGAATAGAAATAAAAATATATGTGTTCACGTGTATATATAAAAAGAAAAAGGATTTTTAAGAAATGAAGTAAAAAATTAATTCAAGCCACCAGGTGATGCAAGAGAGTATCTTGCATTTGGGGAAAAGCACGTAAAGTGGTAGTGTAATACAGGTCTTATACTTATGATGGTAGTATAGGTTTCCCCTTTGTCTTTTGAGATTTTCTTGTGGTGTGTGGGTTCCTGGGCGCATTTTCATCTCCCAACCTGACATGAGGTATGACCTACATAACAACTATGATTCCCTAGTTCCAGAGGTCTGTCTGAGACTATTGCAACAGAAGGGGATTTCTGGAAACATAACGACGTGATCCCAGGCCCCTCCCTAGGATCAGTGAAAAGACCAGGCCTGCCAAGCACAGAAGACGTATTAAAACGACACTAAGGGAAGAGAACTTCTAGAACCACAAAGGAAAGCATAATCAAAAGTTCAACTCCTTGACTCATGCATATACCGAGACCTCTAGATACAGAGATCTGATTTTATCACCCAGGATGCAGCAGAAATCTTCCATACACCACAAAAGCACCAAGGGGAGAGTAAATGAACCTAAAAGGAGTCTATAGTCAATCCTGTGACAATATACAGCAAGGGTAGAGAAACCCTGTATCTCTTAGGCAAAGGAAATTCCTTTTTGAATGACCCTAATATTTACTGTGCATCTGTAGAAGGGGAAAAAAATAAGCACAAAACAATCTTTTTTATTATTATCATTTACTTATCTATTTTTTATTGATCTCATTGTTGTGGTTTGACTATTGAAGTGGATGTCTCCATTTATATTTATTTATTTATTTTCTTCTTTTCTTTTCTTATATGTTCTGCCACATTTTTTATCTCAATATCATGGCCTTTATATGGTGCTTACCTCCCCCCCTCTTTTTTTTGGAATGCTCACTGGATATTTTATTTGACAGTTCTTTGTGTACTGTTGTTCTGTTTCACCTTCTTTTTCCCCTCCAGCTCTCAAACCGGGGATGGAGGCCTCTGGAGGGACTCCGACCATTTCCGGAGTTTTTGATCCCTTTATTTTGTTTCTTTTTTTTTTCTCTCTTCAGGTTATTACTTTTCTCTTCTTCAAACAAAACCACATAAATTGAACTAACTAGTCCTGCCTCCCAATTAGGGAGGGTATAGGGGGGTACCAGGACCAAACAGGTGTAAGACCACTAAATAGTGGGCTGGGCACAGAGGGTACCACTTACTCTAGCAGCCCTTGGGGTTAGGGAAGAGGATATGGGAAGTAGGATGGGAATGGAGGTGGATGGGGGACAATTTGGTGGTGGGAATTCCCCTGATTTTGTGTTGGTATGTGCCTAAAATATGATTGTCAACAATATGTGGGCCACTGTGATTAAAATAAAAATTATATTAAAAATATAGAAGGTTGTGACCTCAAAGTCCTTCAAACAAATTAAAATTTAAAAGCCCTAGATATATTACACAATTAACAGTTTAGTTAAATGCTGGACACTGTTCTAGAATATTTAAATATGTTTTTTCAATTAGTTAATATACTAACACATAAATTATTTTTCTTCTACATTTTATACATAGGAAAAATGACAATTATAAATATTAATTAAGTGGTTCAGAATAATCACTAATAAAATGCACTATTAATGGTAGAGTAAAAATAAATGTTTTTTAAATTATTTTGGTGTGAATATTTTATAGTATGATATTATTCCTAAAATGAAGTATGAGGTCTGGCAAAATTGTACAGTGGGTAGGGTACTTGTCTTGCATATAGCTAACCCAGGTTTGATTCCCTGAACCCTCCTAAAGAGTGATTCTTGAGTGAAGAGTCTGGAGTAAGTCCAGATGACAGGATATTGTAACTCACAAAAACACAAAAGAAAATAAAATCTGAATCTTCTCTTTAAGATTCTATAAAGCCAATGTTGTGGGGTTTTATGCAATGCTTTAATTCAAAATATAGAATGTGACTTTTAATTTTAATACAAAATATACAATATGATGTTTACTAATATGTCTGCTAATGTTCTAGGCTATATTTCTGAATTAAAAAGCAGTATCATATAAAATTTATGTACAAAGGTTAGAGGAGGCCATACATATTTGGCTTCTGAAACTTCTCTCTAACTTAGTGGGAAAATATGATATATGATAGTTACAAATGCTTCAACAGCTGTAATTATTGGATAATATGAAGTGTACATATGCAAGAGAAGTTTCTACAAAATTACTAATACTGTTTATTACAGTTGTATGAAGAGCCAAGTAATATTCTAAGAACTTTGTTATAGAAAAATATAGATGAAGGGCACAAGTAATATCCTGATCCTTAAATATCTATAAGCTGAAATTGTAGGATACCAGAGGAGACACTGGCCAAGGTGTTTCACCAATTACCTCCATAATAAGCAATATTAGTCTTTTGTTATTATTCCCTAATTTTTTATATGTCTGTGGTTGTTGGTAGAGACTTCACTTTAATAATGTCCTAGTTCAAGACTGGTGACAATATTTCTACCCAGAGCATTCTGGATTGATCAATATTTTTAGTTCTGATTAAACTACAAAATTATCTGGACGACTTTTAAAAGCCACTCATGCTTTGGCCCATTCATAGAATTTCTTCTTAGTCTGGTGTTTGTTACACTTAAAAAAATGCTTCCTGTATCTTGTATGACTCAGCAGTATTCAGAGGTTCTAACTTATAAGGAAAGGCTTTGAGCTATTTTATTTCTAACACATTCTCTTCAGTAGAGGAGCTATCTTGAGTTCTTAGTGCTCAATTACATTTTCTTCAATATTGTTCAAACATATTGCTTAAGCAAAGAACTTTACTTTTCATCCTGTTGATGTCTTTTGACTATAAATGCAAGAGTAAGCATCAGGAAAAAAGGATACATAGATTCAAAAAGATTATCCAGCAAAAATGATTAAACCAAGAAAATTGAAGCACAAAATCTGCTTTTAATTCATTTCTCTCTTGTAGAAATATAACTACTCCAAATGAGAGATGAGAAAAATCACAGGAAACATTGCTGATATTTGGCATGCTTCATGTGCAATTCTTCTTCCTTTCATAAGAGAGAAAAATATTTTCAAGAAAGAGAAAGATCATTTTATGATAGAGGATAGGAGAGGGTGACATTGGTATGGAAATAAATTTTCCACAGGATCAACAGAATAAACCAAACAAGAGATACTTGACAGGTTATCTAAAATTCTACCAAAAAACTTCTCCACAGATCCTGCTTTGTTTATTCTGTTGATTCTGAGGAAAAAATTTTTTTTAAAAAAGATACATAGTTTAAAAAATATAAATCAGAAAAAATAATTAAACCAAGAAAATTGAAGCATAAAATTTGCTTGTATTTCATTTTCCTCCTTGATAAGCTCAGGGATCCAAGAAGTTGTTTGTATAGTGCATTCCTGCAAATTCATCATTACTTTGCTTTGTGCTTAAGCCATGCCAAGGAACATGAAAATCATGGCTTATCAGTATTGCAAGGAGTTTCCTAAAATCAGCAATTTCTTAGCCTGGAACAGAGAAATTCACCCTAAGTATAGACAGTGTAGGAGTATTTTAAAGCTTTTCACCTGTAAGTAAAATCATGTCTTTAAAACACATGCTATAAATCCATTTTAAAATCAAAGAAATGTCAATTTTATATTGCAAAAATATTGACCCAATATTTTATACCTAAGCTATAATTTTGTTTTTATTTTTGGCGTGCAAGTTTAATTTATATTTATTATATTAGAAATATAAATATTTATATATATGTAAGAATGTTTCTTATATGAGAAAACATTCAATAATTACCTTTCTCCTTCTGAATATATAGCCATATTGTCACAGAAAGCAAAGTTTCATCTTTTTATTTATTTATTTATTTATTTATTTATTTATTTTTATTTTGGGGCCACACCCAGTGACGCTCAGGGGTTTCTCCTGGCTATGCGCTCAGAAGTCTCTCCTGGCTTGGGGGACCATATGGGAAACCAGGGGATCGAATCGCGGTTCGTCGGGCAAGGTAGGCACCTCCAGCGCCACCGCCTGGCCCCTTTTTTAATTTATTTTTATATTTTTGATAATTCTTATTGAGGTCAATGTTATACTTATGGTACATAGTGACAGTGAAATAAGGCAATTCCCACCACCAGTATTGACTTCCCTGCACCTCTGTTCCCAGCATGCTTCCCCTGTCTCCATCCTTCACCTGCTGACTACTAGCATAATGAGTCCCTTTTGGTATAGCTTGTTGTAGTTTTGATCTCTTGATTCTTCTGTTGTTGAGTTTTGGTTGGGTATATAGGGCTGACCATTTTTTATTTCCCCTCACTGTTCATGAGGCTTCTTGACCCTGGTACCATCCACTTTTTTTTCTCAATTTATGAGGCAGAACAAGCAGCTTCATCTTTTTAAAAACAGAACAGTATCATATACTATTATTAGTATATGTCTTTTAAATACATCTCTTTTACTACATACTTAGGAACATGTCTATTTTATTTGATCTATATCTGCATGTCTATGCACACTAGAACTTTCTTATTTAGTTATCCATTGATAATAATATATGTTGTTCTTGTCTCAATTATATATACATAATATATAATGATGTTGAGGTGTATATATGTATTTTGAGTTGAGATTTTTACATTTGGAATAATTTAAAGCTGTTGCTGAATTATGTTTTTTTCCCATTTTTCGTTTTTTTCTTTCTATTTACTAATTTATTTTTACTTTTGTCTTGTACTCTACAGTGCTCAGTTTTTACTCTTGGCTCTGCTCAGGAATCACTGCTCCCATTGCTCTGGAGATCATCTGAGATTCAGGATTAATTTTAGGTCAGCTCAATACAAGGCAAGTTTTCTGCTTGCTGTACTATATTTCTTATTTTACTATATATTTCTTATATTTACTATATTTCTTATTTTTATTTTTCATTTTGTTTTATTTGTGTTTTGCATTTGGGAAATACCCAGTGATACTCAGGCATTAGTTCTGACTCTACATTCAGGAATGACTCCTGGTGGGGTTAAAGGACCACAGAATATGCTGAGGACTGGACCCTGGTCTATCTTGTGCAAATTAAGTGCCCTGCCTGTTGTACTGTCAATACTGGCACAGGATTTTCATATTTATTAAGGATTTCTGGTACCAGAAAACCAGTTCTCTACTCCTCATAATTCTGGGAGGCACTGAAGTGATTCAAGGGTATAGTAGTAGCATTAAGAACAATGTGACTTTTTTGTTTCACATACATACACATGCAAACACACATATGCATACATATGTATACATACACACATATATACATATATATAAAGAGACTGGACCAAACAAAGGCACCAAACAAAATGAGATCAATTATTAGGTAAAGAAAAAAAAATAATGGTTACTAAAAAAGGCCATAAAGTTTAAGCACACAATCTGTTTCCAATTCTGCCTAAATATAATTAAAAATTAATTTAAAAAAGGCAAATAAGACAAAAATAAGTCCAAAAATATTAAAATAAAATAAAATATTAGAAGAAGAAAAACTACAATGGATGTAGAGAGACTGAACATTTAAATTGAGACATTAAAAATAGGAAAAACATGAATAAAGGGGCCGGATGGGGTGGTACAAGGGGTAAGGCATATGCCTTGCTTGTGCTAGACTAGGACAGAATGTGGTTCAATCCCCCGGTGTTCCATCTGGTCCCCCAAGCCAGGCTCGATTTCTGAAAGCATAGCCAGGAGTTACCCCTAAGTGTCACCAGGTGTGGCCCCAAAACCAAAAAGCATGAATGAAAAATTGTATAATTTAAAATCTTCACTGATTATGATAATTTATTGGTTTCATGTGGACATGAAAATGTGTTGAAAACATCATCATTAGCAAATAAATTGTATGATCCTTTCATAATGCATGATCCTTGACATAATGCAAATTATTTGAAATAAATCACCCCGTATTACTCCCAATTTGAACAAGAGACATACACAATATTTGTCAAAATGTTAAGTAGGGTTGGATCTACTTTAGTGTAAGTGAATCTTTTATACAGCATTATGAGATGGTGGGAAATGTTTTAATATGGAAGTATTTAGTACTTATATATCTAGTATTTGTTACATAATATCATTCCTTTGTATCTTAAAATTCATATTAAGTCAAATGATAAAGTATATTGAATATATCACTATATGATATGATGATATATCACTATATAATATAATGATATATCACTTTATACACTATAATGAAATTTGAGGAATTATACTTTGAAAATACCTGCCATTCTAAATTTAATTATCAATCTACAAAATCTGATTGTCTTTGTATCTAACTTTATTACAGTAACAAGACACCTACTTTTGCTATTCTATTTCAATATTATTGTATTTAGTCTTTTTTCCCCCTTTGGTTTTTTGGCCACACCGAGTGATGCTCAGGGGTTATGTATGGCTATGTGCTCAGAAATAGCTCCTGGCTCAGGGGACCATATGGGATGCCAGGGATCAAATGGAGGTTGGTCCTGGGTCAGCCACGTGCAAAACAAATGCCCTATGACTGTGCTGTCACTCCAGCCCCTGTATTTAGTCTTCTGCAATACTTGATACCTCCATATGTAGATTTTATTAATATTGAAACCAAATAATTAATTCTTAAAAACTTATATATATGTTTGCTTTTTTCTAGTAATACCATATATTATATATTTTTCTTGTCTCTATAGTGAGCTAATATTTTGATTTTTCAGTACTACATATAGAAATTAAATATAAACAATGGCTAACTTCATAATATGAGGATATGTGAATCTAAGTATAAATAGAATGCAATACAAAAGATATAGAAAAATAAAAATGTGTCATCTTTTAAGATATATAGGTTGAAGATGTGTTTCTTGTAAAACTGTTAAAATAGCATTACAGGGGGGCCCGGGAGATAGCATGGAGGTAAGGCGTTTGCCTTTCATGCAAAAGGTCATCGGTTCGAATCCCAGTGCCCCATATGGTCCCCCGTGCCTGCCAGGAGCAATTTCTGAGCATGGAACCAGGAGTAACCCCTGAGCACTGCCGGGTGTGACCCAAAAAAACAAAAAATAATAATAAGAAGAAGAATAACATTACAGGTAGACTTATTTATAAATTAAATTTGTAAATCTATGGTCTCCAAAAATGCTCAGGTTTACACTTTTACTGTTGTCTAAATTGCGATGAATAAAGAATTCCTTTTGTCACACTTAAATTTAAAAAGAAATTATGTTATTAAATTTTTGTCCATATTTCTGAATATTGTGGCAAATATAAAGTGTAATTACTCCTGGAATTTTAGCTATGAAAATATACTTCTTGGAACTACTTTTAAAAGCACTTGCAATAGTAACTCTATTGAATTCAATAAAACTTAATCAATCAATTATATAATGTTTTATGTAGTCTAACTCATTCTTACAAAAAAACATTCCAAATTTTAAAATAGTGATCTATAATCTTTATATGCTATTAACACTGTAACTGATTATACATACTTCTTTGGTGAAATCCATATTTTAATTTTTTATTTAAAGTATTATGATTTACAAGTATTTACAGTTGAGTTTTAGTACCAACATTTTTTATAAAACAGGATTTATAGTACATACAATAACTTAAAAAGATCAATAAAAGTTCGTTTTAAATGGAGTTTTATGAGCTCCTAAATGACAAATACAGATATGAAGTTATTTAAATTTAACATATGAATTATGTTGATAACTGCAATATGTAATTCATAAAAGTAAAGATTGTGTTTCAGAGTTTGGGTTTCTGAAGTTAAAAAAGATGTAAATTTGGCCTCAAAATTCACTTTATTTGGGATGATTATGTTTAAGAATCAACAGTTCATTTATTTGTCTTAACACAAATTAGCTTCAACATTTAATCCAGTGCTGCAGGTAAAGGATAAACAGAGAATAATCCCTCTTTTGATTGCTATAGTTTCTTTGGTGTCTCATAAATTTCCAATTTAAGTGGAGATAGGGATATAGAGGAAAATTGCTTCTTTATGTCTAATAGAATTGATCCTGTATGACTAATATCAGTTCAAAGTCTAACCAGTCATTGGTAGCATAAATAAAATAAAGTTTAACTAGTTTCAATAGATATATTGTTTTCAATTATTTTATTTTATATTTCAGTATGACTATTAAATCTGATATCAGTTCAATTTTATTTTCTTTTGTCAATGAGTAAAATAATATCTTCAAGGTCATTACATTATGATGCCCGTTGTTCATATCCAGGAATTCTCTACATTCCTTTCTAGGTCAATGAAAAAATAGTGTTGTTGTGTGTATTATGAGGGTTTATTTTCATGGTGAATTTTTATTATAATCTTCTTCCAATAGAAAATCAAGAAATAAGAATGTTGAGGGCCAGATCGGTAGACAGCAATGGTCACTTACCTGGCACACCACTTACTTGTTTGGAACCCAGATTACCATATTTTCCGGCGTATTAGACAACCCCCTAATTTTACAGTTAAAACATAGGTTTAGGCCTATATTCTCTGTATAAGACGAACGTTCAGGTGCTGCAACTGTATGTACCACTATGAGCCAATCATAACAAGCAAAGGTTCAATGGTTATACTATAATAGACTTCTCTGTCTCAGGCCAATCTGAGCAGGCTTTTTACAGTGTAGACCCGGGTACAGAACATTGTCTAATTTGTATGCATAAAAAGCCTGCTTGGATTGGCTGAGTTAGAGAGACAGTCCGAGCAGCTTTGCAGGGATTGGTGCAGGATAGAGTTGGAAAATTCGTTAGTGGCAATATCCAGAAGATTTTTGTTTAGCAGCATATCGAAATGTTTTTTGGGGGCCCGGGAGAGAGCATGGAGGTAAGGCGTTTGCCTTTCATGCAAAAGGTCATCAATTCGAATCCCGGTGCCCCATATGGTCCCCGTGCCTGCCAGGAGCAATTTCTGAGCATAGAGCCAGGAGTAACCCCTGAGCACTGCCGGGTGTGACCCAAAAACCAAAAAAAAAAAAAAAAGAAATGTTTTTGGGGATATACTCGGTTTAGAAGACAGCCCGA
>PVKC010015464.1:0-21141 GCA_004027635.1 Crocidura indochinensis
CCAATGCACTGAAAGCCTGTTCCATTCCCCGATCCTTGCACAAAACTTCAAAGAGTGGGGTTCAGGTCTCTAAGGACCAAGTTTTTAACAAATCTCAATATTAGATATGATATGATGCTATTTTCCTCATATACAGTAATTTATAAGCACCCATGAGTAAAGATGTCTGCATCTGTAGCAGCAAATATGACTACAGGAAAGAATATTATCCCAAAATGAGTCTCACGGAAAACAGTATATATATATATTGTTACACATCTGAGAAATGTAATTCCATATAGCTATTTTGGACATTAAGAAAGGAAAAAAGATGTCACCAGTAAGTTACAAATGCAGAAATAAAATGAGACAGTGATTTATAGACCCACAGGAAAACATTATAAGAAAAAGTTGAAAGTGATCAAATACAAGATACACAAATCATGGGTCTTTTTAATTGGAGTAGCCTCGGTTATGTCATTGTATGTTTCTTGCACCCAAATTATAGAGAATTCATTCAGAAAAATTGGCAAATGGTCATTTTGAATTATTTATTTATATGATTCAATGTATATAGAATTATATACTCTTTTTTGGTGATTTTTATGAGGTTGTTCTTCTAACTAAAAAAATAAGAAAATATATCTGCATCATCAATAAGTCTTAACTTGCCTCCCAGTGCTTACCACAGAGGAGGCATAGTAAATGTACCCCATATACATCTCATCCCAGGCCCTTTGCCTGATCTGTATTGTAAATGAGGGGACATGGAAAAAAAATAGTCTTACACATGCTCTGAATAAGAATTACCATTTTCTCCATCCTCCAATATTTTGAAATATAAATAGATGAATCCCTGGACATAAAATAGGTGCTCTTTTTCTGAGAGAAGATGTCAGAAAAGGTTTAATTTTAACTCAATTAAGTACTGACACTAGGTAACTGGTATTGAAGAGTAAGTAAAAGGGAGGTAAAAATCTTAGATTCTGCCTCTAAATCTATGTGGCTGCTACCTCAAAGGCAGTGTTTACTTGTTTTTGAGCCACACAAATGTAGAAACTACATAATCTGGATGGATTAACTTTAGGTTCACAATAATTTAAGACATTGAAAATGTCAATATTACATAAATTTTAAAATGGACTCCTTGCATATTTAAGCAAAAATCGATTAAGAAAACACAGCAGGCCTTAACAAAAGAGACAAGGAATGGCAGTGGGTCCCGTATTATCTTCTATATAAAAGTGGTGAACGTAAAGGCAGGCAGATCAGACTGTGGCCCTATTAAGCATATTTGTTAGATTCCACTTCCTTCCGAAATCAGTATATGAAGGGAATTTATATTAATTGCTCACACAACACACGTTTTCTACTGAAGTTCAAGAATCTACGAATTGACACTACAATCTAGCAAATGTTAAATTTAATTGCACCAAATAATATCTATGTAAGCCAGTTATAAACTACAATAGTTCTGGGCTATGACTTAAAATGTGAACAACAGATATAAAAGGATGTAGTTAAAAAATAACCTAATTTCAAAAATAGTGAAAATAACCTAAATTAAAGATTGTTACTTAAAATGAATTGAGATAAGCCCCCTATTTTCACACCAATTAAGCAAAATAAATAATAGGAACCCAATGTTTACATCCGAGCAACAATTTACCAGTTTGCTGCTTCCTCAGTCACTATTGCCTTTGCTTGGGTGAGACCAGGCAGAGGAGAATAAGAAACATCCATGTCAAAGAAGGGATGGAGAAATTTTAGTCACTTGCACCTTTTTATTTTAAAACATCATCATATAAAATTGAGTTCACAGTAAAGTCAGGACTCCGTTACGTGGCCTCAAAGTGGGGAATATTGGTCAGGCAGCACCACCTAATGGCTAGTGGACAGAACCTGTATCCTCTACCTTGGGAATGTGGCCTGCTGTAGCACTTTTTCCTACACAAGCTTCAGACATAAGCTGAATAAGCAGAATCCCTGCCACCAAGTTTAAAGGGGGCCATTGTCATAACCACTCCCTTAAATTCCAGTCAAAATGTTTTTGATTTGGTGGCAACCTCTCAGTCTACCCAGGGCCTATCAACTCAGGACACCAGAGCTTAAATAAACTGTAGCTTATATTCTGTGTGACAGCATCTCCCTGAATTCATACAGTTAAAGAAACATAATTTTTAGAATAAACTTTGCAATAGCTTAACACATGTATGAAAAATAAACACCAGGGCAAATTTAAGATAAAATTATATTTCCAGGGGGGCCGGGTGGTGGCGCTGGAGGTAAGGTGCCTGCCTTGCCTGCGCTAACCTAGGACGGACCGCGGTTTGATCCCCCGGTTCCCCATATGGTCCCCCGTGCCTGCCAGGAGCGACTTCTGAGCGAATAGCCAAGAATAACCCCTGAGCGTCACCGGGTATGGCCCAAAAAACAAAAAACAAAAAACAAAAAAAAAAAGGAATTATATTTCCAACAATTAACTTCAAATAGTATAATGTCTCTTTCTTGGTGTTCACATAGATCTAGAAGAAATAATATCCCTATCTCATTGTTCACATATGTCCAGAAAGAATGATTTTTTCAGTTTGTCTTACTCTAACCATGTTATTATCACCAGAAAATAATAATATTGCTACTACACTAAGTACAAAGGTATTTTACTGTTGAGTAAATCCATGGAAACTTCCGTCTTATTACTTTTATTTTATTGTTCTGGGGCAGAAAAAACTATGAAATTGGAGTCAAAATTTCTACCTTTCCCATCCTCTGTTTGTAGCTGAATCCAGTCTTTGTCTTCAAGCCTCTTGATTCCTTACTCAATTCCCTACTATTCTTAATACATTTCTCTCCCTTTCTTCTTTTTTGTTTGTTTGGGGTCCACATTCAGCTGTATTCAGAACTTACTCCTGGCTCTGTGCTCAGGAATCACTCCTGGTGGGTCTCAATACACTATATGAGGTCCTGGAAATTGAACCCAGATCAGACACATGCAACCTGCTGTACTATCTCTTCAGCTCCCAACTCCATTTTCTCTGGAAGCATGTCTTCATGATGCTGACTTTCTGGAATCCACTCATCCACCTCTACACCCTTCCAAGTTTTGATCTCACATTTACTTCAGTTTTGATCTCACATTATTTTACAGCCATTTTTTTCTTATTTCATTTTTGAAAACTGATTATTGTTAAGGAGGAACTGTAAGGAGAGTCACACAATTGGGCAGATTTAGACCTGCAGAATTCCTGTACTGTCTAGTACCAAGTTCCCTCAATCCTTAGCATAGTCCTATTAGTTAATTGTTTACAATGACACCTCTTAAGCTCCCTTGGCAAGTTTTCCTGTTCTTTTCATTCTTCTCCCACAAAATCCCAGTCAATTTCTTATGCTACCTATTTCACTGAGAGGAATAACATCAATCAGATTTCTCTCAATTATCTTCCATAGGCCTCAAATTTCCCTAATCTTAGCTTTCTACTTTTATTCTCAGACAACCACAAACATCCTCCAAGGCTAATAATGTTTACCTTCAGGATTTTGTACCATGCCTTTCTTCCTCAGAGTCTTAAGTATGAATTATTGCCACTCCTTGACTTGCATTTTATTCTCCTCCTTGGGAATCTTCCTTAGCTTAAACACACAACTTTTGTTTTTGTCCAATACCATCCTATCTCTCTCCTGTGCCAGAGTTGGAAATAGAGAATTATTTCCAAAATTTAAGCACAGCGGCAACATTTTCCTATTTCTTTAACTCTCGAATAATGTTTTTCAAGTTTTTCAGTTATTATTCAATAGCATTTAAGTTCGAATACTAAGATACCAATATCCTTTTAATTACCAAACCTAATGATTGTTTTTCCTTTTTTTAATCTCTTATTATCTAGCCTTACCCTTAGCATCTATCCCTTTCATAAAATTCTACAAAGTAGAAATTTTCAACATAATAATAGCTATATGCCTTTCATGGAAAAATTCACTTAGTTCAGTTAACAATCATTGAGCTCCCACTATATTCAAGCCCTGTGATTGTTACAGAGTTGGTGTTTAATCACTATTGGCTGAAAGAATGAATGCTTTGCTATGTGCTTAGGCTATACAAGTAAATGAAACATATTCTAACCCTCAGGGAACAAGTTTAATTATTCACTTGATGTACACATGAAAAATTCAACATATTCAAAAATAAATCCTTCATCTTCTTATTTTAAAAAAAATTCTGTGCCCATTCCTTGGTTCCTTCCTGTAAGATTAAATAAATTTAATATCAGTGTCCTTTGTACCACTCTGTCCATGGATTTTCATACCACCCAGTATGTCAATACAGCATTTCCCTTTCTTTCTCACTATCACATTCCTAAACTATTAGCTTATCTCTTTTGAAGTCTTTACCTAATTGATTGCAGAAGCTTTCTGACTGGACATCCCAATTTTGATATGTCCTGCTTCCATATCTACGTGTTCTACTCATGCCTATAATTCTCCACCCCGCCTCAGAATTATCTTTCTAAAGTTTGTATAGCCGCATCAATTCCTTTTTACAAAAAGATTGATTAGTTGCCCACCTTCCTTTAACCTGGCAGTCACAAGCAAATCCTAACTTCGATTTTCTATTTTCTGCTTCTATTTAACTTTCTGTTTTCTACTTTTTGGGGTTTTTTATTTTGTTTTGTTTTTGGTTTTGGGTGACACTCCAGGGTTACTCCTGGCTCTGAGCTCAGAAATCACTCCAGGCTTGAGGAACCTATGGGACATAGGGGAATCGAACCTTGGTCCATCCTAGGCAGCGTCGGCAAGGCCAACACCTTTCCGCTCCGTGCCACTGCTTTGGCCCCCTGTTTTCTACTTATTTTTAACACCCTCACCCCCATAGCCAGACCTCCTTGTTTTACCTGATTTCCACAACATCTCTGCCTTTTTAGGTTATTCTCCACTCCCTAACATATGTGCCTATGCCCAGGCCAAACTCTCCTGAAATGCCCTACTCTGACTCTTTTTCTATTATCCAAAGCCTGGTTATCTATATCCCCAAACCTAATCCCCTCCCCTATTTTTTCTTTCTTTTGATTTTTTTTACTGAAATTTATTCATACTTTTATTGCAAAAATGTTCTTTCACATTGTATAATCATTCCGATCTATCTCCCTGGGAGTTGTCAAATTCTAACTCATTTTTTAATTCCCAAAGTGCTCGATGGGTTGATTGACTTGAGAGTAAAATATATTGTCTATAACTAAGAATTACTTAAACACGATGATAATGAGGAATTACTTCTTTTAAGCCTGATTTCAAAAAGAAGGAAGAGGGAAAAGAGTGACAGACCTAGGTTCGATCCCCAACATCCCATATGGTCCCTCAAGCCAGGAGCCATTTCTGAGCGCATAGCCAGGAGTAACCCCTGGGCATCACTGAGTGTGGTCCAAGAACAAAAAAATTAAAATAAAAAAAGAAGGAAGAGACAGTATGTAGAAAAGAACTTAGAGTTCACCATGCACTGTGTCTCAATGTCGTTACTCCTTCAACAAATGCATAGCCTTTCAGGAAGTGCTGGTAATTTCACCTCAAATGCAAAGCTCTTTTCACAGGGGAGACTGGTGAGGTTTCACTAACTCAAGCTTAATTCATCATCACTACAATAAATACAATTCCACATACATGCCCTGCAGACAGTAGGTCAATACTGTCAACGCTCTCATGAAGGATGGTCTTTGAAAAGGACAGACTAGGCTGGAAAAATACAAAATTGCACTTTTAACTTTTCCAATGCCAGCTTTAAAAAAAAAATCAAGTACACCAACTTGTTTATTTATTCTCTTGAGATAGCCAGACCCAATGATGCCTGGGGGTGTTCCACTCCCAGCAGTTCACAGGAGACCATGAAATTCTGGGTATCAAACACAAGACTCTTGCATGAAAGCATACATTCCAGTCCTTTGAACTATGTCCCCAGCTTTCCAATGTCAGTTTCTGAATACTACCAAAGAATGGCCTCTGAAATCCTAGAAGGCTTTGGACATGGAATATAAAAGGGGCACTTAAAACATTAATCAGATTGAGGCAATGAGAGGTTACACTACCTCCTAATGGTCTACAGCTAATGACTTTCCATGTTCTAGATCTAGTATTTCTTGGACACTGGTGAGGTCTTTATATTTACCTGATTTGACCTGCAATTTCTTCGTCCCATTCTTTTTTTTTTTTTTTGGGGGGGGGCGTGTTTGGGCCACACCAGGCGGCGCTCAGTCGTTACTCCTGGCTATCTGCTCAGAAATAGCTCCTGGCAGGCACGGGGGACCATATGGGACACGGGGATTCAAACCAACCACCTTAGGTCCTGGATCAGCTGCTTGCAAGGCAAACAGCACTGTGCTATCTCTCCGGCTCCCCATCCCATTCTTTTTATAAGGACATAAGCTGTTGGTCAACCTGCTCCTTTTGCAAACAATTTCATGTATTATTTTACTATGGAGGTCACAATATAGGACCACAGATTAGTAGGTTAAACAACAAAAATGTATATTCTCATAGTCTAGAGACTAGATATCTAAGATCCAAGTGTGGAAATGGTTGTTTCTTCTGATGTCTCACTCTCTAATTTACAGATTGGAGGACTTTAGTCTTCACATCATCTTCATCTGTACTTGTCTCTCTCCCTATCTCTTTTTCTTATAAGGACACAATTATATGGGATTAAGGCCCACAGTAATAATTTAATTAGGACTTAATTCACTCTTTAAAAATACTTTAAATACACTAAAATTACTATCTCCAAATATGGTCACATTCTGAGGTACTTGTTAAGATTTCATCATAAGGATGAGGAGACAAGGAAGAGGACTGGAAGCAACTCTACCCAGAATATTCCATGTGAAGTTCTATTTTCCTCTGATCTCCAACTCTTGCTATTAGTCATATCTTTTACAGAATTAAGAGTCAAATGACCCTGATTCTAAATTGAAGAAACCTCTGCAATTTATAAGTCAAGTGGTGAAAAGAAGCTAGAAAAGATGAACCCAGAGAAAAGACCATCAAGAGCAGTACATATTGCCTGATATATCAACTCTTCAGAGAATCAGCCATATAATCATACAACCATGTAATCAATCAGGCTTGACCATGGCTGCAGAATATGGCAAGGTTTGGAAATTCAGAGTTATAATTATACAGAAAAAAAAAAACATGAAGGGAAAGGACAATCCCCTACTTGCTAGATGCCTTCATATGACATCCATTTCTTCCTTGAATTCACAATAAACACTTGAACGGATCAGTTATAAGACTTTATATCAGGAAAGCGGGAGAAATGTACGGTCAGTAGATCATAATGAACCCAAGAAATCATGTGGTCTAGCTGCGGTACATAAAAAGTCAAGCAAATGTGTTTTTATTGGCTATCCACAATCTGCCTTTATTATAGAGTCTATGAACAATATTATAATATCCAAATAACCCTTAGCAGAAAAGAACTTTCCCATCCCTCCTCTGAATAATAAAACTTATTCCCCAATGTGACCTTACAACTGAAACTCATAATGGCAGTATCTCTTTTATCCCATATTTTCTATTCTACCTTCCCTGGCATTAATAATTTTACTGTGCAATTATTTATGCCAGAGCTAAAATGCTGTATCAACAATGATGAAAATTTTCCTAACTAGAATTTAGCTGATCAATATTTGGGCTAATTTTTGCATGGATATTTTTAAAGAAAATTCAAAAGACAATAAAAAAATAGTATATCGTAAACTTAAAGATGTTTTTAAAAAATACCAATATCCATCCCTACTTAGGCCAATTTCCTTCAACTTCTCTATGTAAAATATTGTGCAATGAGGATTTATATCTGACTGAAAACCCTAAGGCACTGTAAAATTCTTAATCATCAAATATGCAATTATGCTCACTATACTGTAATTACTAAGGAAAGAAAGTGCACTCATACATTTTACAAAGATTTTCTACAGAGAGGAAATGGTAGGTTATATGTGTTGGAAGAGTTTCTAATTAATTTTCAATTAATCAAAAATTCAAGTAACAAAAAAACCCATTTCTTAAATATTCCTTAAGCACTTGCTGTGCTAAGCATCAAATGGCTCTGCTTTAATGTGAAGTGCAAGAAAGGCCATTTTCAAATTGATAGATAGAACACCTTTCTGCAAATAAAAATTAGCAAGTGACTCCACTATGGATTTGCATAGCAAAGGAGGTCATATGTAAATATACAAAGCTTTGAAATTTTAGATGCCTAAATGAGATAGCATATAAGAATATTCAAATTTGATTTTCTGGAACCTGAAGTGTTGGTGGGTGCCTTAGAAATGTTTTTAACTATGACACACAACCTCAGTGCCACATCTTTTGGTGTGACAAATCCTCCACACATATTGATTTAACAAAGAAAACTTGTTGTGTTGTAGCTGAAAATTGGTAAATTTGGATGAGTAGCTGGAATAATATGGTCATGCTAATATCTTCTGCTTTCTCCCAGGCACTGATTTTCTCTTAAAATTACTAAATTCCGGGGCCTGGGAGACAGCATGGAAAAGGTCATCGGTTCGAATCCCAGTGCCCCATGTGGTCCCCCATGCCTGCCAGGAGCAATTTCTGAGCATGGAGCCAGGAGTAACCACTGAGCACTGCCAGGTGTGACCCCCCCCCAAAAAAAGAGCATGCAATAAGCTTTAAAAAAATTACTAAATTCCATATCTCAAATCCTCAGATCCTCATATCCTGTTATTGAGAAGTGAGATGACTTCTTGTTCTAGCTTTGGATATACAATAGTATACTAAAAAGTATTGTGTTTTTCTTTTCCAGAACCCTAACAAAAGTCTCTTTGGACCTTGTTGGGCCTAATTGATTTAAAAGTCCAATACTCAACCAGAGTTGCCCAAGGAGAAAGAATAATTCAATTAAGTAAGCAAACAGGTGTCACCCTGGAATCAGGGATAAACTTAATTCCATCTCTGACAATGAGAAAAAATGACTTCCCAAAGGAAATTCAAGGGGTTCTTAAAAATGAGAAAGGAAGACATGTGGCTAAAACATAAATGGTTAGCTAAACACACAAACATAAAGTTAATGCAGGTTTTACTCTTCCCAGTTTTGGAACCAAGTCCACAATTATCCCATTAGTTATACTTTAAAATGTTTATTAGAATTTTCTTGAGGTGTGGAAGACAGGAAAGTAACTTAAAGTTGTCCCCAATTCAAATGAGAACTACTTTACAGTCAATCCTTGAAATATAAAGTTCAAAACTTTCTATAAATAATCATAACTTATTGGGTCTGTGCTTACTGTAAGCCGACACTGTCTTAAACCCATAATCTGCATTGAATCATTTATTCTTTGCAACAAAACTAAGAAATCAACTAGGAAGTTGATCCTGTTATTGTTACCATAATAGATGAGCAAAGTGAGGCAGAAAGAAGTTATCCCTTCGGTCTCCCTGAAAGCCAATGAAAGATCAGAGTTTGAAATTGGACCATACAGCTGAAGGAAACAGAGGTCATGATTCCAAGAACCAGGTACAAGACACTTCCAGTCTGATCATTGGTCCTGTCACTAAAATCTTCATCCCAACTTCAGGGTAAGAAATCCCAGCTTCTAGAGTAAGAGCATCATCAAATCTCATTCGTTCACTGGAAATTAAGTAATCTCATATGAGTCCAGCGTCATGCATTCAGGAACAGGAAGTGACTGGTCAACAATGCACTGGCCAGAAAACCAACTGATTTCTTTGGAGGACAGACCTGGACCTCTCCTGGACCTCCAGAAGAGTCTGTGTAGACAGAAACTTCGGGGAAGAGAGCGGGCAATCTGGTGACTTAGATCCTGGGCTTCACTGAGTGCAAAACCTAGTGCCAAACTGTCACTATCTTTAATGCTAACTGTATTTTGAAATTGTCCCTCTGGCCAGTGTGACCCGGAAAAGGAGAGGTGACATATTATTGCATATGATTAAAAGAAAAGTTACATTAGTAGATGCTTGGACTCTCCTAATTACTATGATTTCATTTTTTCAACTATTCTTTTCTACTTTTGCCCAAATGCATGAAGGCAAGAATAGGATTCTAGAATAGCAATTGTTCCAAGACATAGCTTCTCATTAGACTAATTCTCTTGACCCACAGCACATAACAAAGGTCCAAATTGAGTGCAGGTTTTTACATGTACCACATAGCTGCCTGTGAAGATGCAGCTGCAGAAAGGAAGAGTTAAAACAACAGGGATAGTTGGCTCAAGTCAATGCAGCTGAAGACCAAACGTTAAAACAAGTGGCAAGTGTTATAGGCACATTAAAAACTCCTGTTGCAGGATTCCGAGCATGATCTTCTGTAACCTCAAATAGCTATGGGAAGGACCGAGATATTTCAGTCTTGGTAACATAGCTTATTCCATTCAGTATAAATGATTGGTGGCTGCAGTGTGCCACCTAATGGTGACACCAGTTGCTTTTAACTTAAGTGTGTTTGCACTTCTAAAAAAATGTAAAGTTGCTCTTCTCAATCTAACTAAAGTGAAATGATAAGACCATAAATAGTATTGCAACAGTTATAAACAGTAGCCTCAATTTTTAATGGTTTTAAGGATGATATTAAGTATGTGCTTAAATAGAAATTTCAAATTAAATATCAACTAGTCGTGTTACCTCATTTTAAAACAAGAGAAATGTAGGAATGCATAGCTATGCTTAATGAATGTGAAAACTCAAAAGGTCTGGGCTTAATTTACCACAGTCCTACAAATCCAGGAATTCTGCTACATTTTCTGGCGTCCTTATTTTCTCTGTCTTTTTTCACTTAATGGCTTAAAAAGAAATAACAAGTCTTAAAGCCAAGCTTATTTAACACATCAACACTGGCACTGCGATTTGTGTTAATTAACCCACATTCCACTGTGAGCCAACAGAGGTATGTGCTAAAGTCAATGTGCTAGCAGACCTTCCTGAAGAAATGCATTTTCTCAGGCACCATTTCAGCTGGCCACTTAATTCTACTGTACTTTCGAAGAACAAGTCTCATCAAGACATATTCTTAGAAGTTATTTCTTTAAGCATGTCTGTCTCCAGCCAGATCCTCTGTCACAGGGATGAATTGTGAAGTTTACACAAATTTTAATCAAGACAAATTTTCCAGGAGAGGAAAAAAATACCTGAAATCCAATACTAATTTAGGAGTGGTTATCAAACTTAGGTCTCCCTAAATCATAGATAATTTCAATATTAATAATCCAGAGAGAGCAATACCATAAGCAATCTGTGATTCTGCAGGTCCATACCTTGGCACGTGTTGAAAGCAAATTATTTCTATGCCAGCCACCCTGGTTTACTATTTTGCTGTTTCTGTTTTTCATTAGATGTGCATGTGGATGGTGCATTGTAGATGTATAATAATTAAAGTTAGGGCAGGTAGAGGCTGAATTGTTAATTTTGTTTGCTTTCGGGCAAAGGACAATCCTAGCAAACTTGAAAGAAGATAATCATTTTTCTTCCTTTCATGATATAATTAATTGCACAATTGCTTTAATAATAACTGAACGATATTAAAGTAGGTGCCAGAAAATACTGAGACAATGAATCAAAAGACACTAATATCAAGCAACAGAGAAAATTGGCTTTTTATTCTTTCACATTCAGTTATCTCTTGCCACATTGATCGGTGCTAAGTGCTTGAATAACTGTCTATCAGAGCTATTTTTAGATGTCTTTCAGACTAATCTCATCATCAAACATATGTAAGATTCACAATGATATCACACAACCTTCTCATTAATAAATCTATATTAAGAAAAATTAGACCCTGACTGAAAATAAAGATTGGTGTTTTTATAAATCAGAGTATAGTACAGTCTTGCATGTGCCTGACCCAGGTTCGATCCTCTGTATCCCAGATGGTGTCCCACGCCTGCAAAGAGTAATTTCTGAGCGCAGATCCAAGAGTAATCCCTGAAGGCTTGACACACACACACCCCAAAAAACAATCGAAAATAAAGAAAGATTAGTGTCTTTTACAAGAAAAGCAAGACCAGTAGGGGGTACGGGAGAGGGGAGAGAAAGAGAGGATTAAGTGGAGTGCTGTGTGATAACTTCTGACTTAACCCTATGTAGCCCCAGCCAAAGTAATTTCCTATTGGGAATGATCAGAAACTGCTGGGCAAAGAGGATGTGAATGGACACCACTAATTGTTTCTACCAGTCAGAACTGATTTTCCTGCTTCAGATATATAATGTAGGCATTAACCTTAGATGAACTTCTTTCAAGAAGACCCTGTCTTTGGATCTGGGCTTAAGAGTGTTTAGGTTGCTGCTGTATGGACCTGGGGTGTTATTGCATGAAGAAATCTTTAAATTTTTTTAGAATTTTAAATTGTTTCCAAGATTGTTCTGGGGGTGTAACCTAGAAAACTTTGCATTTTGGCTCTTGGTTTAAGCTTAGGTTTGGGACTTTTGTGGTACATGTAAAATTCCTTATATAAAGTCTGATTCAACCAAGGAACTTTACGGAGACTAGGTGATTGTCCGTCCTAGGCTAGCGCAGACAAGGCAGGCACCTTATCTCCAGCGCCACCGCCAGGCTCCCAGTGTTGAGTTTTGTTTTATGTTGCCAAAGTCTTTAGTATGTCTTTAATGGGGACATATATCTTTTGCTCATGATAATGTAATATCTGTCCTCTGACTGTAAAGGTCTTAAATCTCTATTTTAGTATTTAAATCCTTGATAGCATGAGCAAGACTCCCATTTGTCCACCAAGTGAGTATTCATATATTTACCTCTTCCAATGGAAAGATACAACATATGTAAGTGAGCCTTAATTCTGACTACATATTAAAATTACCTGGGAACTTGGAACTGGAGCAATAGTATAGTGGGTAGGGCATTTTTCTTGTATGCGGCTCAATCAGATTCAATCCTGTGCATCCCTCAAGCCTTCCAGGAATGATTTCTGGGGACAGAGCTAAGAGTAACCCCTAAGAACAACCAGGTGCGGCCCCAAAGCAAAAATCAAACAAACAACTTTGGGCTGAAGCGATAGTGTAGTGGTAGGGCATTTGCCTTGCATGCAGCTGACCCAGGACGGACCTCTATTTGATCCCGGGCGTCCCATATGGTCCCCTGAGACAGGATTTCTGAGCGCATAGCCAGGAGTAACCCCTGAGAGTCACTGGGTTTGGCCAAATAAAAAAAAAAAAACTTCAATATAATTATTGTTGCTTGCTTGCTCCTACTGGAAAGGCTTTATCATTCAATTTCCGGGGGGCGGGGTGGACACAGACAGGAAGACAGCAATTATTTTGATCTGTTTGCTTAATCTCCCCAAATATATCCAACTTGAAGTAGTGTTGAGACTTAACTTTAAATGATGGGATCCAATTCATAGATTTAGTGCATATCTTTCTCAGTCTTATTATGCATGGTAAACTCCAAAAGGGACTTGTTACTCCCTCAAGAGAATCACAAGGTGGCCAAAGGCAACACAACTAGGAACTGATTCATATAACTGAGTGATGAAGAGAGAAGTTTAAAAAGGAAGGTCATTTCGGTTCATGAGGAAGAGAGATGGGTACATCAGTAATAAGAACATAGGGTATGTTGCTGCAATTATATGGTTGAAAATAAAAACATTAATAGAGTATTATAAATGACAGAAATTTAATTTTTTTAGTTTTTTTTTTTAATTTTAAAAATTTACTATGTTAAAGGTAATAGTAACAACAATAATTTTAAAAACAGATTTCTCAAGATTCCTAATAAAAGAAAAATTGAGAGATAGCACAGCGGTGTTTGCCTTGCAAGCGGCCGATCCAGGACCCAAGGTGGTTGGTTCAAATCCCGATGTCCCATATGGTCCCCCGTGGCTGCCAGGAGCTATTTCTGAGCAGACAGCCAGGAGTAACCCCTGAGCCGGGTGTGGCCCAAAAACCAAAAAAAAAAAAAAAGAAGAAGAAGAAAGAAAAATTGAACCACATATCTCAAAAAATTCACTTTTTTGATGCACTAGTATATTTTCTTGAGAAGCCAGAGCCTATAGAAAAGGATTATGGGGTCTTTTGCACGTGTGCAGAATTTTAGGTTGAAATTTCACATCTCAAAAGAAGTCTCCTTTCCTTTACCTTATAACGGAGAAAATAAGATTGGCCCACTAACTCCAAAGGTACTGAGAGACTAATTGGAACTAAGCCTTTACAAGAATGCCACCACATATAAAGCCTCTACTATGAAAAATCCCTTCATTTGGCCAACAAAAAAAGGCACCACAGACCCCAAAAGACATCCCTGACTCCTCAAAGGTTACACTAGGATCTTAGTCTTACAGATCCCTCATCTGTGGGTCTTATAAATAATAACCACTGCATCACATAAAATAGTCTACAAGACAGGTTTTAGATGCCAAATAAATTCTAAATACTTAAAATGAAATCTAATTGATCTTATCAGTGATCCTTAGTAATTCATTTTAGAAACCTGATATCTATATCAGAAGCTAAGGAATTGTTTTTGTGCTTTGTTTATTTATCAACATTTAAGCAGCATCTATTATATATCAGATTCTGTTTAGGCCACAGTTCTACTTATTACAATTATATAATTATACTGAAAGTATTATACAAAAATACTCAGGATGTCAATCCTCACACACTGCCAAGTAACTACATCCCTTCGCTGCTGTTTATTGAAGAAACATTTTGAGTAATATTAAAAATATGGGAAACATGTGACATACTATAAGTGAAAAGTTAGGTGCTAAGAAATAGTACATAAGGTGAAGTGCTTTCCTTGCTGGGAATTGATACCAAACCCTGATATGGTATATGGTCCCATAAGTACTGCCAGGAGTGATCTCTGAACACAGAGCCAGGAATTAATCCTACACAACAACATCTGTGGCAAAAACAAACAAAAAGTTAACATACAAGGGGGCAGGACTGGAACGATAATAGCTGGGTTAGGACACTTGCCTTGCATGTACTTAACCCCTGTTCATCCTTAGGCACTGCATGTGGCAAAAACCCAGATAAACAAACATAAAAATAATTTTTAACTTACTCTGAAAAATAGGATTACTTTAATCTCTTTCCGATATTTTTCTAAAACAATCATCATTGCCATTATAATGCCCAAATAAATATTTTTCCAAAATGAAAAAGTAGTCATAATATGTGTTTAACAGACATTGTTCTCATTAAGCACTATGATGAAGACTCACTTATGCTCATTTGGTTTTTCCCCACATTATATGTTTCCAAATTACTTTCACTCAAAAAAGTTGAGATTCTTTTGTACTAATGCCTGACATATTTATAAAATTAACCATTTCTTTAAGTTGGAGAAGAGTCATTCTACTGAGGTCTTCTGGTTGCTACGACAATTTATTTCTTATCTCGGCTACCCTCTGATCCTATCATTTTAACATTAGGCAGTATCTTACTTGAAGTGCTTGTGTAGTGATGTAGAGAAGCTTTGAACATTCTTGCCTTTGTAAAATATTTTTTAGTAAAGAAGTAGCCCTTTGCAATGTACTATTTGAAGAAAGTTCAGAGAGAGAAAATAAATAATTCATAAGAAATAACAAGAGAAGCATCATGCATGGTAGTTCTAAGCACAGGCCCACGATAACTTGACCAAGTTGTAAAGTAAGAGTAACCTCATTGCTATGTATTTGAATTGAGAAACAAGGCAACAGGTTTTATATTTGGTTTGGGAATTTTGTTTGTCTGTTTGTTGTGTTGTTTGGATTTGAGGTCACACCCAAAAGTGTTCATTTATATGCTGGTTTTATGCTCAGAAGTCATTCCTGGTAATGCTCATGAGAACATGTGCTGTACTGGGGACCAAAAATAAGGACAGCTACATTCAAGGTAAACACCGTAACTCTTTTATCACTATAGTACCTAGTTTTACATTTTAAAATATGCTTTAAAAATTAAGCTGCCGGGGCCGGGCGGTGGCGCTAAAGGTAAGGTGCCTGCCTTGACTGTGCTAGCCTTGGACGGACCGCAGTTTGATCCCCTGGTTTCTCATCATGTCCCCCAAGCCAGGAGCAACTTCTGAGCGCATAGCCAGGAGTAACCCCTGAGCGTCATAGGGTGTGCCCTCCTCCCACAAAAAATTAAGCTGCTGTCAGGTACAGTCCAAAAGTCATCTTATGGAAGTACTTGAATGATCTTTTTTTTTTTTTTTTGTGATTTTTGGGTCACACCCGGCAGTGCTCAGGGGTTACTCCTGGCTCCATGCTCAGAAATTGCTGCTGGCAGGCATGGGGGACCATATGGGGCACTGGGATTCGAACCCATGACCTTTTTACATGAAAGGCAAACGCCTTACCTCCATGCTATCTCCCGGGCCCCTGTACTTAAATGACTTTTAAAATAAAACCTTGAGCATTGATGAAGGCAACATTTGGGTAGGATGTTGGTCAGAATGCAGCCACTGGAACATGATTGTTCAGTAACCCATGTAGCCCAGGCATGGATTATAATTTACAGCCTTCCTTTAAATCCAAAGGTAGCCATGTGAAACCAACACAGACATATGTATCACTTGCATATCAGTGTTTTGTTTTTTTTTTTTTGTGGGGGGGCACACCCGGCTGTGCTCAAGAGTTACTCCTGGCTATCTGTTCAGAAATAGCTCCTGGCAGGCATGGGGGACCCTATGGGACACCGGGATTTGAACCAACCACCTTAGGTCCTGGATCAGCTGCTTGCAAGGCAAACACCACTGTGCTATCTCTCCGCCCCCCATATCAGTGTTTTTAAGAAGTTGGCTGCCTCTTCACGCTTTCAGCTTCCATCTGAGAAAGCCAAACAATCTCAGCCCATAGAGATGATGGAGCCCAACCAAGTAAAAGGCACATGGACCGAATGTTGCAGTGCATTTAAATCTGTTCAGGAGGCAAGGGAGGATCTCAAAGGACTGACCACTTTCTTCACATAATGGAGGCTCAGATTTTATCTCTAGCATCAAATTGTCCCCTCAGCATTATCAGGAACAGTCCCTGAACACAGCTCAGAGTAGTCCTCTAGCAACTCTAGTTGTAACAAAAAACAAACAAGCAAATAAATAGGTCATCTGTCCACTAATTCTTTGATGCTCTTTTTGGAAGAGTTGGAACTTTTTACCCCCTTGAGAGGGACTCACTTCTTTTTTTTTGTTTGTTTGGTTTTTTGTTTTTGGGTCACACCCGGCAGTGCTCAGGGGTTACTCCTGGCTCCATGCTCAGAAATTGCTCCTGGCAGGCACGGGGGACCATATGGGGGCACCTGGATTAGAACCGATGACCTTTTGCATGAAAGGCCTTACCTCCATGCTATCTCCCGGGCCCCATAGAGGGACTCACTTCTAATACATAGAAGGTAAAAGTGATTATAGAATATAACATGTAGAGTAAGTAAAAATAAAATAAAATAAAAAATCAGAATCCATCTTGCTGTCTTTTGACTTTCCAACTCTAGGGAAAGTATGCCACTACTCATCAGAGAGGTATGCTTGGTGAAGTCTATAATTGAGGGGGTTTTTTTGTTTGTTTGTTTGTTTGGTTGGTTGGTTATTGAGCCACACCCAGTGATGCTCAGGGATTGCTCCTGGTTCTGCACTCAGAAATCGCTCCTGGCTCGGGGGATCATATGGGACACCAGAGATTGAACCCAGGTCTGACCTGATCAGTCACGTGCAAGGCAAACGCCCTACCGATGTGTTATAGCTCTGGCCCCATGAAGGAGTTTTTGGAAGCTGACCTACCAGCTCTGATGAAATCTTCATATGACTACAACCCTAGCCAATAGCTTGAATGTAGCTTTGTGAGAAATCCCCAAATTGATAATACCCAGCAGAACTCTACTTGAATTCTTAACACATAAAAATTGGGTTCCAAGTATCCATTTAGGGGCTGGTGAGGTGGCGCTAGAGGTAAGGTGTCTGCCTCGCAAGCGCTAGCCAAGAAAGGACTGCGGTTCAATCCCCTGACATCCATATGGTCCCCCCAAGCAAGGGGCAATTTCTGAGCGCTTAGCCAGGAGTAACCCCTGAGCATCAAATGGGTGTGGCAAAAAACAAAACAAAACAAACAAAAACAAAACAAGTATCCATTTAAGGTAGCAAATTCTAGGTTACTTTACTATGCTGCTAATTTGTTATAGATAATAATAAAGTACATTAATAAAACTAATGTTGGTAGATATAACTAATAAAATCCTTCAAACAACATGTAGAAAATAGTCTCTTGCCAACCAGAAAGACCATGTTGGACTGTTGAATTAAACACTTAAAAGTTTAGTTTTGTTTTTTAGAGCAGCTAGTCCAAATTTAATGTGAAGAGGTTACATATAGTCATTTTCTACTGCCCATGTAACAACATGCTGAACATTTTTAGGTATCCAATATTTATTGAAGAAATCTATGATCATACCAGAAAAAGCCCACGTCATAAAAGAGGTGCAAATGGGGTATAAGAGAACCCGAGAATGGAGAGTTTGTCTATGCTTGTGACAACAACAACAGCAATTTTTAATGGTTATTTGTGATAGTGGAACACTTTCTTCAGGTAGAAAATTTTTGAGACAGTTGGAGAGAGTGGGCAGCCAGGAGCAACATTAAAACGCAGGGGCAAAGTTTCTTTTTAAAAAGGTAGAAACATAGAACCGAAGAGATAACACAGCAGTAGGGCATTTGCCTTGCACACAGCTGACCCACATCAGATGGTGGCTCGAATCCTACCATCCCATATGTCCCCCCAAACCTGCCAGAATTGATTTCTGAGTACAGAGCCTGGAGTAACCCCTGAGCACAGCCAGGTGTGACCCAAAAACAAACAAAACAAAAAGATAGACAAAATTTGGACACTAATGGATTCTCTGATTTAATTGAAATGTTGAATAATATGGAAGAATTAGAAGTTAAAATTGAAAGGAAAATGTGGGGTGGGGAAAACCCAGAAGACTTTAAAAACAAAGGAATAGTATTTTAATGTTAAAGGTCAAGTGACATGAGTAAAACTACCCCATGGTAGCTTTATTATAATGATAAAAAGGATTATTCAACTAGGAAGAGATTGGAAACCCTAAAATTTTTGGAAAAAGGAATGAATGGAGAAATGCAAGAAGAATCCTGTCATTTGTGTCCCAGTGGTAATGATGATGACTATGTACTGATATGGGTATACCATACTAATATAAGCACCATACCAGTACTAATATAAGAGAATTTCATGTGTGTGGAGAAGATCGTTTTTTGAAAAATTAAGTCGTGAGCTATCAAATTAACAATTTATCAATGTACGATGTACATTGATTTATCATTGTTCTCATTTTTGTCTCACTAACATAACTAGCATCACCAGCTAAACTAAGTAGACTTTGAGAATGAAGACACCTGCTGGCTTAAAAAAACAAGTCAAATATTAATTTGCTAACAAAATTTTATTTGATTTTATTTGATTGAAACAAATTGTTTCAATTGTGATCTGCAGAGTTCTTCATAGTGGAATTTCAGTATACAGTGAGTCAGGCTGACCTGCAGTTTAATGCAGAGACTAGAATGCTGTGCTGCTTAGGCCTTCAGTGAGGGGCAAGAGGGTGAAAAATTACAAGAATGCATGCAGCAATATGGAGCAAGAGGGTGAAAAAATGGGGGCCTATAGTTTCACATTCTATGGTGCTCAGTGGCTTCTAGGACTGTACCCAAGGGAGACCATGTGCTGCCAGGACTTTCATAAAACAAAGTTGGACACATGCTAGACAGACACTCAAATTTTTACACATTCTCTACAGCAAACCCTAGTCTTTTGAAGCAAAGCAATGAACCCCAGGAAGTGAAATTTGATAGAAAGAATATGTCATTAGTGTACCAAAACATTCAAGGCTACATTTGGTCCTGTTAGCAGAGGTGGTCGTTCTTCTGAAACAAACAAGCTATATAAAATAGTGCAATGGGAGAATAGTGATCTAGATGGAGAAAACATCACCTCTAGGTTCAAGAATACCTCACAGACCTTCAAAGATTGCATCTTGATGATTCTGTTTGACCTCTGGCATTCCCTTGAGCTCCTCTCCCTGCCTCTGCTTGTTCTTTTATGACACTTGTGGTCATTCCTTGTATTGAAAGTCAGTCTCTCAAGTATTGGCTTTCCCAGAAAATGAACCACTTTCATCAGGGAAGTTTTCTTCCTTCCCAATGTCTGTCAAGAATTGTTCACCAGGCCTCTTTCATGTCTCTTTTGAGGACAGGAGCTACCCAAGTTCACACTTGGGGATCCTCTGCAGCAAGCAGAAGGAGACAAGAATGTTGCTGGTCTATCTCAGCTCATTTCGTTCAAAACAACTCTAGGCACTACCAAGTGTGTGTTATTAATATGCATATGTGATATCTTTGAGGCAGCGCTGCCTTGGAGGTGTATTTTCAGCAGGACAACAATTTTTCCCACGTGAGACAGGAACAACAGTGAATCATATGTGTGGGAGGGAAAAGCCTGTGGGCTATGTGCAGAGCTTACTCCTTTTGTGCATCGCTTCCCCCACCCCTTTGCCTCCTCCCACCTATCTTATTAATGGTTTCTGAAATTACTGGTTACAGTGCATTTTCAGTGAAGAAAAAAAAAATCAGTGATCGTCTGATAGGTTGTCAAAAGGAAGGAAAGGGAACAGGTTGCATGCGGCTAGAAACAAGAGGAGAGTGAGTGCAAAAGGAGGTTCTGAAGCTAGAGAACTAGGATATGTGAAGGTCATAAATTCAGTGAGGTCTAGGTTTCATTTTGTAAGAGAACCTGTCATGCTATAAATGAAAAGGAGATCTCAGGACAGAAGAGGTCACCGTGAGTGTACATCCAACATGATCTGAGATGATGCTTCTCAGAGTATTTCAAGTGGGAGACGCAGAGAAATTTGGTGGAGCCTATTTTTATGCACCCATTGTAGATGAAAGGAAACAGGTATAAAGCAGGATGCAATGGCTAAAATATTCAATATATTGTTTTTCTTTATTACCCAGCATACAAAGTATTTCAAGAGCCATACAACAGGATGGCGCTTCTCTTGCATGCAATTGATCCAGGTTCAATCCCCAATATGGCATAAGGTTCCCCATGAGCACCTCCAAGAGTGATCCCTGAGTGCAGAGGCATAAATAGGCCCTGAAAATGGCCTGGTATAATTCAAAAACAAAACAAAATA
>PVKC010015465.1:0-21461 GCA_004027635.1 Crocidura indochinensis
AAATAAGATGAGGCTAAGAACAAAAAGGTGTGATGATTCAAGAGAGATTTTACCAACGTCCAAGGCACCAAGAAAAAATAATCTATCTCATCACTGTACTCAAGTTCAAAGTCATGTATCTTCCTTTGTAAATGATCATCAGGCAGAAGGATTTTCTGGCAATCATATCAATGTTTCTATATAGTTAGTACCTTAAATTATGCACAATTTTCTATAAATGTCTGATTTTATAGAAAACAAATTGTTGTCATCTGACTTGTCCACAAACATAAAACTGTTTTCATATCTGTAAAGTGGACAGAGTAACAGTATACCTCATTTCCAGCTGCCAAGAGCATCGG
Organism: Crocidura indochinensis; assembly: GCA_004027635.1. Lineage (NCBI taxonomy): Eukaryota > Metazoa > Chordata > Mammalia > Eulipotyphla > Soricidae > Crocidura > Crocidura indochinensis. The sequence continues at coordinate 342 of PVKC010015465.1, forward strand.
ATGACTTAGAGAGCAAACAAATTTTCAGCAATGGTAATATCACTTTAAAAGTAGAAAATATTTGGACATGCTAGAATGATTTTATGGATCTCTCCAACTCAGCTCTGCTTGACAAAGATTTTCCTAAGTATTGGATATTTTCATTATAGTGAAATTAATTTTAATCAAATTAAAATTAATTTGGTTAAATTAAGTTCATTTTTTCCTCCTTGGAAGGGTAGCTATTATTTAACAGCATATGAAGCACTGAATTAGAACAAATAAAACACAATAATGTGGGCTACATTATAAGTTTTCCAAACATAGTTGAGTTTTTAATCCTTAATTTTAGCAGTGTTGGTAGTATCCTGATTTCAATTAAGTAATTGTGATTGAGTTAACTGGAAGCAACAGTTTAAGTTCCACAGTTCTAAGCAACTTAACATTTTTTTAGTTATTAAAAAATAAATTGGGACCCGGGAGATAGCATGGAGGTAAGGCGTTTGCCTTTCATGCAAAAGGTCATCGGTTCAAATCCCGGTGCCCCATATGGTCCCCCGTGCCTGTCAGGAGCAATTTCTGAGCATGGAGCCAGGAGTAACCCCTGAGCACTGCCGGGTGTGATCCAAAAAAACCAAAAAAATAAATAAATAAATAAATAAATTATTTTGTGTGTTGGTGAGAGGGTATTTAGAATGAAAGAAGCCATGCCTCCAAGTTCCAGCATAAATAATGTTCATCTTTCTTAACTGCAATTTTTGACCCTATTACCTTTATCTTTGTCAGATAGAACACTTCAGGAGAAAACACGTCATGCAAACAGTAAAGGTTTTGCTTCCATCTAGGTTTCCAGATTTCTTCCTATAGGAAAAAGACCTTCCAATCTGCAGTCCCATCCTGAGCATCAAATACCAGAACATGCATTGCACAATTTATTAAATTGCTTGAAAAATAGTGCATAATTAAGAAATACCAACTGTTCTTTCAAAATGTAAATATGAGCATGATGAACCATAAAATAGATGTTTTCATTAGAATGTAATCACTATTTAGCATAGAATTTAAAGTATTTCCAAAGTATTTTTAAGGGAAGCTAAAGAAGGAGGGTAGAAGGGAAGGAAGAGAGGGGAGGAGAAAGGAAAAAAAGGAAGATGTTTCCTAGTTCACACAAAATATACACAGAGCATCTCAAAAATATATAAGCAACAACTTCTAAATTTTATTTTAATGTGCTTTTACATCATTTTTCTTTCTCCATGTTGTGAAGTCAGAAGCAGAGTAGGGCAGTTCTTGAGTTCATGGGGTGTGCACTATTTCCCTTTGGCTTTCCTTAAGTCTTAAGTCACTAGATCCTTATAGTCAAACTCCCACTTCACTCTCCTTAATAGTGATTTCCAAGTGTAACAAATTGCCATTGTAGCCATCACAATTATGACTAAATTTGATCTTGAAAGAAGCCAAGAGCTGTAACTCAAGGTCTTCTATAAGGAAGAAGTCTCTCTGTGTTTTCTGGAAAACGTCCTTAGCTCCCTCGAACCCTGGAATTGAAGGAGGAACTTATTCCAGGGTCTCCTTCCCCGCTCTCCCAGTAGGCTCTTCAGTCAACATATGTACTTCTAAATTCATGAGCAGCAACATTTACAAACACAGAGACAGATCACTTATGTTAGATGAATGTTTAAGTAACTGGATAGACTCAATCTAAACAACAATGTCCTATAAACTAACAAACAAAAAAGCCTCTCAAAACAAACAGACAAAAAGGTGCTAAACCTACTAGTGGAAGTTCCCCCTCCCCCCAAAAAAAACTCACTAGGTATGCTGTAATATTACTTGGTTGTCTACACTTCCCTGTACTGTTTTGCCAATTACAATTACCAATTATTAACCAATGGTGGTGATTTACAGTGTTATGTCTAGATTCATATATATAATTGAGAACCGGGAGAAGCATACCCCCAAAACTTAATGAACCAGGGGGCTAGGCCACTCCTAGCAATATCCAGTCAATGGGGCCAGTATTCAATGTGAACTGAATTAGCTGAGCGAGGCGTGCTTGGGCAAACAGGCACCGGGCTCATGGCCTGGACCCTTATACAATCTCCAGCCCTAAATTGTCCTTTTATTCCTGTTCGAACTTCATCCATTTGCCACCCTCTGGTACAAAGCTATAAACAAAATTTCCCATAACATCCATTCCTTCTCAATGCTAACTTTAAAGATGTGGGAGTAGGCAGGATAGGAGGGACTTATCACTCATAAAAATATATTCAGAAACATATATAAAAAGTCTATCTCTGGGGCCGGCAAGGTGGCGCTAGAGGTAAGGTGTCTGCCTTGCGAGCACTAGCCAAGGAAAGATTGAGACCGCGGTTCGATCCCCCGGAGTCCCATATGGTCCCCCCAAGCCAGGGACATTTTCTGAGTGCTTAGCCAGGAATAACCCCTGAGTATCAAATGGGTGTGGTCCAAAAAACAAACAAACAAAAAAATTCTATCTCTACCCTGGACTCTAATTGCAGAGTTCAGACAAAAACATTTAAGCTAAGGTTTGATTCTTCTAACTTACAAGATGCATTTCTACTGAGTACATGGCTAAGTTAGTTCTTTTTCTGTCAGTTCTAACTCTATTATAAATGCAAGTGTATACATGCACAAAGGCACACACACAAATTAAGCTACTGCATTGTTTCTGCTTTCACAGAAAATGCAACAAGCAAGAAGAGACAAGCAGATTTCATCCAGTGGGAAATTGGCAGCAGGTCCTGACATCTGGCACAGGATCGCTGGGCAAACAAAAGCACATCCTATGGTGAAACTTAGCCTCCCGTCTTCAGTCTCTGAGCTAACTATGCCCTGCATCAACCTGACTTAATGTTAAGCAACTTGACCTGGTGTAACCACTGCCACATAGCAACCCCATGAAATATTTATTGGTGGTTGTTACTGCTTCTTGAAGACTTCTCTCAACCATCTTCTTCATTGCAAAACTCATAGCAATAAAATAACTATAACATTTTCTTCGAAATCATATGCTCCATCCATTTAGCAACCCCCAGGTGCACATTTGTCTTCTATCTGCCAGTGGATTGGTAATTTATAAATATTCAAACTGAGTAGTACAAATAGAACAGATGCTCAGCTATATACTAGCTTTACTTATAATTCCCAAAATTAGATATAGTCCAGCTGTCCTTCAGCAGGTGAAAGGACAAAGACAATCTGTGGCATAAATATACACACAGACTACCACTCAGGATGCCAGTGATTGGCACACTCCACTCCACAGATGAAATCTTAAGATGACTCATGCTGAGTTACAACATCCAGAATCAAAGGCTACACAGACTGCTTTCTTCTATTCCTGTAACATTTTAGAAAATACAAAACAGGGGGAGAAAACAAATCAGTTGTTACCAGAAACTGCTGTTATGGGAAAGGAAAGGAACTGAGTAGAGAACGGAAGAATTTCCAACAGTGATTTAATTGCAGTGATAGTCTGCCGCATCCATCACAACCATAAGAACAGTTAGTTCATTACACAGGTCAATTGTTATTCTATATGTATTCAACACTGAATATTTTTAGTCGGTCATTTAAAACTAACTTATGGTAGAAATAAAAGAATTGAAATACTGATTTCTGGGAGGGGAATAATGACTAGAGAAAGGCTTAAGGAAGCCATGTAAGGAAAGGAGAAAATTATAGATCTTTATATAGGTTCAAGGTATGTATGTGTGTTTGTCAAAACTCAGACTATATATTGAATCTTTGTGAATTCCATTTTACATGAATTTTGCATCAAAAGAAAAAACTAAAAATATATAAGGATATGCATACTAAAATACTTGAATGACTGGAGAAACTGAAATATTTGTAATTTATTTGAAAAGAAGCAAGAATTAGATGGATTTAATCCAAAAATCAAGTACAGTGGTAAGCCTTGGACACAATCATTAGTTTGATCAATACTATATATAGTCATCCAGTCCCTGCCAGAAATAAACTTAGCACTGCTGGGTGTGGCCAAAACCCAAAACCAAATAAAAATTGGATATATTTAATGGAGAAAAAGTAAATGGAAGTATGAAAATGATTATTATAGAATATAGACAAAGTATAAAAAGTATAGTATTAAAAAAGTATAGTGTTATTCAGTTTAAAATATCTAATGTTTAATTTTAATATATACTTGCGGGGCCCGGGAGATAGCATGGAGGTAAGGTGTTTGCCTTTCATGCAAAAGGTCATCAGTTCAAATCCCGGTGCCCCATATGGTCCCCCATGCCTGCCAGGAGCAATTTCTGAGCAAGGAGCCAGGAGTAACCCCTGAGCACTGCTGGGTGTGACCCAAAAACAAAAAAACAAAACAAACAAAAAATATATATATATACTTGGAAATCTTTAATGTAAATTTATCCCATGTCTGCATATTTGAAGTGTTGCAATGAAACAAAGAAAATCAATTGTAATTTTAAGGACTGAGTAAAATAATTTAAGAAGTAAAGTATCATTTGTCCTATAATGATCCTTTTTGATCTTAAGAGGATACAGTTTCAAAGCTAATCAATTATGCCACAAATGCAGAGCTATGCCTGCAACCTCACAGGATTTGCTCAATTACAAATTTGAATTAGACAGACAAGGGCGAAATTACCCACTAATTACAGAATGGCTTCATAATTTTCTGATAATTTTCTACAGTAACCCATAATTCAGAGGCTACACCGGATACAGTGAAATAAAAAAGCCCTCAAAATTATTTGCCTAGGTTGATCCCAATCTCTCCCATGTTCAATTTGTGAATTCAACAGAATGGACAAGGACAACTTCTCTCCTATACAGACTGTACAACATTCTGTTCTCTTCTTTCAGTTGTATGTGTGAAGCCTTTGCCTTCTCAGCTCAAAACTCAGCAACAAGGCCAGACTGGACTTTCTGTTCCTGATAGTTCACCAAAACTACTTAGCTACAATAGTGGTCCAGGAGGCTGAAAGTTCCTCCTATGCGGGGCCGAGATACAAAAGCTCCAATTGTACAAAGCTTCCGATTGTGTTACTTTGTCTAGACATACAATCTGATACTTAGCATCTAAACCCAAAAAGCACTAACTATAGGTATAAAAATTAAGATAAAAACTTGTTTCTTGGGGCCTGAGAGATAGCACAGCAGTAGGGTGTTTGCTTTGCATGTGGACAACACAGGACAGACCCGGGTTTGATTCCCAGCATCCCAGATGGTCTCCTGAGCCTGCCAGGAGCAATTTCTGAGTGAAGAGCCAGGAGCAAGAAAAAAGCAAAAGCAAATGAATGGTTGGGTTCCACTTATTCTCTTATACTGCCTCACTCATGGGAAAACTACATTTCCAACTCAGGAAAAGATGAGTGCTAAAGGTCTGATCACTCACTTTGCATGATACATAGCTGGAATCATATAATCATCATATACAGCATGATCCTCTGGTCACACCCAAATGTGGCCACAGGCCCTGCATGGCAAAAGTCTGAGCTTACACAGTATAAACCCCCACTCAAAAAAGGAGCCACCTCATTTCTCCCCAATCTTCAGGATGTTTTCATCATGATTATCTTCAGCCTGTGCACAGATAATTGGGAAAACAATTGTCTGCTGGGCTCAGGAGCAAAACTAAAAATGATTTTCACATATTAGGATATATTACTGGAACATTTCACTCAGAACAAAGATTAAGCCGAACTAGAACCTAAAGTTATAATCCTGATACTTGCCTGCAATCTCTACATGTCTTTTACTTTGTTTTGGGGAATGGTAACCTGAGTTTGACAACCTATAGGAAAATGCTTAAGTCTGCCAATGATTAAAAAATAACTCACCAACAATTTTCATGTCCATCTTTGACTAATATGAGTTTTGTTTGTTTGTGAACCACACCTGGCATTGTTCAGGGATTATTTTGACTCTGTGCTTAGGGATGATTCCTGGCAGGTCCATACAGAATACAAGGGATCAAACCATGGTCAGCTACATGCAAGGCAAACTGCCAGGCCCCTGTATCATTGCTCCACCCTTGATTTGATTTCTGGTACTTCTACCTCTACCACCATCCTCATATATTTCTAATTTTTAATTTTCAGGACCAAATTTTCTTTGCTTTATACAAATAGTCCATTTCTCCAAAAGTATGAACTTAATTCCATATGACAATTTGTATTAAGTTTTGTTTTGGGGTGGGTTTTTTTGTTTTACTTTTTGGACAATACCCAGCAGCACAAAGGGGTTACTCCTAGCTTTGTGCTCAGAAATCATTCCTGGCAGGCTTGTGACCATATGGTATGCTAGGGATCAAACCAAGATTCATCCCAGGTTGTCCGTGTGCAAGGCAAATGCCCTATTGCTGTTCTATAACTCTGGCCCTTTGTATGAAGTTCTTAAGTACAATGCTCTGTATGTTAAAAGTGACTTCTTCTGGAAATCATGGACACCAATAGTAGTAACTACTATTCTCATTATGATACTCTTCTAACAGTGAGCAATGTACTATGCAAACAAAGAAGTAATGCCATTGTAATCCTCATTTAATACATGCATTAGTGAATAGGTGATATCTTTATCTGTCCCATAACTAACCAGATTATGAGCCAGAGAGATAGATACACAGCAAATAGGCTTGCCTTACATGTGGCCAACCCAGATTAAAACACCAGCATCAAAAATGGTCCAAAGAACATCCCCAGATGTGAAACTTGAGCTCAGTGCTCAGTAACTGGGCATTGCTGGCTATGACCCAAAATGAACAACAAAAGACTAGCCTGATTAATCTCAATTATGACTATAAAATCCTCAATGTCTAGAGGGAGAACAGAATTCTAAGAAATCTTTTAAACCATAGGGGAGATGACAAAAGGAAGAGCTTGAAAAGACACTGTAACTAAGTAAAGGGAGCATCTGACGGACAGTGTTTGCCAAGAGAAAAATCACAAGTGACACTGATTCAAGACAGTGATTAATGGGTTAGAATGAACATTAAAAAATAACTCCTCTGCTCTATGATTTTTTTTACAAGTAAATTAAGTCCAATGAAGAATGACACACTAATAGAAACTCAGAGACAGTAGAATAGCTGAGATAAGAATCCAAATAGTCCAAGTCTGATCAATGTCTTTCTCATTTTCTAACTCCCATGTTAGCACTTAACACCACAGTACTATGTATATCACCACAAAATGATATAAGTTCTAGGGGAGTTAGGAGAAAACTACTGCTCCTAGTTTTATCACATATCATTTATCATTTATCTTCCTATAAAATATAATTTTAAAATATCATTCATTCTTCTCCAGAAACTAGACTCCGTGGAAGACACAATTCCAGATCAAGGCAATAACATATTTCTCAAAGCAAGCTGATCTTCCTTACCATTGAGTTGATACAAAACAAGAACATTCCAAGCAAAGGGAACTAAGGAATGAGTTTAGAGTTTATGAATAAATGGAAAAGTCAGCAGAATAAAGTGAGATAAATAAAAAGTGCATCAAAGATAAGTTCAGGGAGGCAGAACAAGATCCTACAGGCACTTTAAGAGAAAAAGTACAATATATCCAAGGTCAAAGGAAAGTCCACTGGTCCTTTTCTATCTTAAGAAGCTTTCTCTTGGGGCCAGAGAGATAGCATGGAGGTAAGGCATTGCCTTGCATGCAGAAGGACAGTGGTTCAATTCCCATCATCCCATATGGTCCCCAGAGCCTGCCAGGAGCGATTTCTGAGTGTAGAACCCCTGAGCACTGCCAGGTGTCACCCAAAAAACAAACAAACAAAAAAGCTTTCTCTTTGTGGAAGAAGAGCAACTGTGGACATGGGCAATTATTGCCATGATCCAAATGAAAAGTAACAGGATGAGCCATTTTAGTGTTGGAAGTCAAGAGAACCTCTTGGCGGAGTCAGGGGGAAAGATGTACAAAAACATAGAAAAAAAACTGATCAGTATTTTCAGCTTGAGTGGCCAGAAAGGATGTGGTACAATTTATTAGGAAGGAAAAAGGTCTCAGGGCCTTGGTGGGGAACAGGGAGAAAAATGTAACGTATGAAATATCATGTTATAGGGGCCGGTGTGGTAGTGCTAGAGGTAAGACATCTGCTTTGCAAGCGCTAGCCTAGGGCAGACTGTGGTTCGATTCCCAGGCTCTCATATGGTCCCCCAAGCTAGAAGTGATTTCTGAACTCTCATAGCCAGGAGTAACCCCTGAGCGTCAATGGGTGTGCCGCCCCCCCAAAAAAAAAGTAAAATAAAAATATTTTATAGTTGATTAGTAGATCTGCAAGTGGGGAGTTTATGGAGGGGAAATAATCTAGAAATTGGCAGGTCAGGGCTTTCTAAAATTGCCAAGTGAGGTAGAGATAATAAATTGGGAAGACAGAAAATACAGAAAAAACAGAAAACAACAAAAGAGAATGTGAGCTGTTCTGCAAGGAGGAACAAATAATTTACCATGATGTCAAGTAAATGGTCCTGCCAGATGAGAACAAGGAATTCACCATGAATAATGGAGATATGGAGAAGTTCCCTTAATACTTCCAGCCCCCAAGACACCACAGGAAAAACACATCTGGATGAGGAAGCAAGGACTTCATAAACTAGGTCTTCTAGTGCCTTCTTCTTGAACTTCCAAGCCTCCAAAACTATAAGAAATAAATCCCAGTACTTAAAAGCTGCCCAGTCTCTCTATGGAATTCTGTAGTTCTGTAGTGATCAGCCAAATCTAAGACTTATCAAAAACTTGAGTAGATAAAGGAACTAATATACAGGATGGGAGATAGTAGAGGGGTCACTGGATTTGAATCCCAGAAACACTTGGATCTGTGAGCATTGGTAGGCTTGACAGTCAGGCAACACCAAAACCTTGGGCTCTTGCTGAGCTGTTGGTCCAGAAGAGAGCTGTGAAGTTGCTGTGGGTCATCTGAGCACTACTAGGAAATCTGTTTCCCCGCCAAAAAAGAATAACATAGGAAAATTTATGTTGGAGCCAAAGAGATAGGACAGTGGTAGGGTGTTTGCCTTTCATACAACAGACATAATTAAGTTCTATCTAGGTAAGTACTACATGCGGTTCCCCAAAGCCAACCAGAAATATTTCTTTAGCAGCACCACCTGTGAGCCCCTCCACAAAAAAAAAAAAAAAAAAGTAAAAAAAATCTACAAATCTACCTACCCACCATCCTCAACCTACCTACTACCTACCGCTACCCCAGGGAAAATTCCTCTATTATTTTATTTTTATTTGTCTTTGTGAGAACCAAACTGGGATCCATCCTCGGTTGGCCGTTTACAAGGCAATGACCCTACTACTGTGCTATCGCTCACTCTGGCCCCATGAACATCTATTTCTAATCAAATGTGGATTATTTACCTGCAGAGGTTTCCTAGTAATCAGACAAATGTAACTAACTTATGAAAGGTTTCAAATTTAAGCACAGGTAACTTAAGGGCTTGATGTCTCCATGGATCAATTAATTACACATACATCAGTCATGAAAGTGAATCCAGAGGGAACTGAGATTTGACTGATACGAAGTGAAATTGTACAACTTTTCAAGAATAGTCATTCTGTACAGTGAGATAACCCTAATTCTTCCCTTAGTTCACCAGCTATTCCGCTCTTGTGGCAGAAGTAGAAAAGTTTTCTGAGAATGAAATGGTGGGCACAAGAGGAACCAACCTGGATTATTCTGCAAGGAACTTGAATTCACAATTATTCTTTCTCAGGTCTCTCTTCATCTGACTTGTTAACTGTCAATTCTCTCTTCCTGTCCATTTTCGATAACACCTTACTTGTACAATGCTTGAATGCTCTGCTTTAAATTTTTCTTCAGAAGAAATGGCTGTGTTTAAATGTAAAATTAATATCTCTGTTAATGCCTTGAACTTAATTCTGGGCATCACTGATGGAGCCACGTGTACAGCTGCAGCAGAATAAACACAGATAGGACTTCAAACATTTAAGAGAGCTTATGTGGAAATCTGGACGGCAAGCCACTGCAATGAGAGGAAGTTACATTCAAGCATATTACATAACACAACATAATTGCTTGCCTTGGCTTTTATAAAACTCAGTCATCGAACAAACTATCAATCTTAAATATTCCTTTCATAACTAATGAATAAAATGGCATTATGAGAAAAAAGAAAGGTCTAATTCTAAGAAGCTTCTGATCCAGCCATAAATAACAGTGGAAATAATTTTTAGTAATTTACACATACAGTCTTATAAACCATATGAATGATGACTTTTAAGAAAATGCACAACAGAAAATATCAGAAGCCCTGACCCTGAACCCATATCAAGGGAGGTATCTAGTTCAAATATGAATTAAAAACAATTTGTTGATAAATTTGAGAGAAAAAAGGTATTAGGAGACACTGGTTGAAAGGTCAGATCTTTCAAGATAAAAATCTAATGATTAAACAAAAAGCTGTGCATATATGATTTACACATAAATAGAATATGGGTGTCTAATTTAAAGACAACCATTTAAAAAACTAATAGAAACTTCTGGATTTTTTTTTTTATGTTTGGGTTAAGGAGAAGGAGAATAAAAGAATTTTATCAGTTTTGTCATCACGGGACGCTTGAGTGTTCAGTCTCCAAAATTATAAGAAATTTCCATTCCAAAGTGCTACTACTACACCATTCTTCCTGACCCAATTGTCACAGGTTTCTCAGAGCCTTGTAATCAGATTTAACACAGTCTTCTGAAAATGTTAACTCAAGGTTAGTATTTCTGAAATTGAGTTTGGGACTCAAAAAAAAGCTAGTAGATAAAAAAAAAAAAAAAGTTATCAATAAAATCACATTAAGACTCACTGGTACTGCTGATTCATTCTTTTGAGCTGGTATATGCCTGTCATTAAAAAGTTAATCATCAGGTAATGTTAACATGTGGGAATTCAGACTTTTCTCCAGGCTTATATGCTCAACTAACTACCATCTTTTCTCAGCACCCATGCAGGTGCTGTTATTCATATTGTCATCTTCTCACCATGGATTCATAATAGTTCATAGTTCATAATTTAATTGGCTTGTTATTTTTTTCAGCTTCAAAGTTGTCCATGATGGAATTTCAGTCATATAGTGTACAACATACATTTCACTAGTGCGCATATCCTGTCAGCAGTATTCCCAGTTCCCTTCTCACTCTTTCCTGCCTACCTATGTGCCAGAACTCCCTTTTCCCTCTCCTCTTTTCCTCCCCTACCCCTACCGCTCCTGCTTTTCCCCACCTTTTTATTCCCCTTTAGACACTGTGATTTGTATCACAGTGCTAACATGAATGGAAAGAGAGAGTGACTCTCATTCACAGCTGGAGGGAATATTGACTGGCCCAGCCTTTGTAGAAAACAATATGAATATACTTTAAAAAACTAGAAACTGAGCTTCCATATAATCCAGCAATACCATTTCTAGGGATATACCCTAGGAACCCAAAGACACAATGCAGAAAAGCACTCTGCATTCTTATGTTCATTCATGATAACGAGATTCTGGCAAGAATCCAAGTGCCCGAGAACTGATGAGCAGAAAGAAACCATGGTACATCTACACAATGGAATATTATGCAGTTGTTAGGAAAACTGAAGCATGAAATTTGCTTATACATGGCTGGATATGGAGAGAACTATGCTGAGTAAAATGAGTGAAAGAGAGAGGGATAGACATAGACTGATTATACTCATTTTTAGAATATTAAAAATAAAGATATAAAATATATTAAAAGATATAATATATAAACATATAAGATATAATATATAAAATATATATAAATAAAAATGTATAATATAAAAATATATAAAAGATATAAAAAGATAAGTATAGTAATACTATCCAGAAACAATTGAGACAAGGGCTCGGAGGAGCAGTCCATGGTAGGAAGCTTGCCACAAATAGTGAGTGCAATTGGGTAGAGAAGGGACTATTATGACAATGAGAGTTTGAAATAATATCTCTGGACAAGAAGTGGGTACTAAAAGAAGATAAAGTGAAGTACATGATACCCTTCTATTTAAATAAAATTGGAGCAATGCCTCAAAGTACTTAAGGTTTGCTCCTGGCTCACCTCCCAGGGATACTCCTGGTTGGGATTGTGGGAAAAAAACACAGTGCCAGTATTATACCTAGTTCAGCCAAGTCAAGCATCATTCTTTCTATGCTATTTCTCCAGGCCTACAGTACCTTCTAACAAAGAATCTTCTAAGAAAAAGAGGTAACTAAGAGCCACACAATTTCCAAAAGTGAAAAAATACCAGAGTTACATAGTTTTTATATTCCCTGAAATTCATCCGTGTGTCTCCTTTTCTTGAAACAATGTTTTTATACATCACCACTCTTTTCCACAAAGCTTCACCCTGAATCAGGAATCTGCCTCTGTTCTAGCACATATACTATCTATCATCCACACACTGAGAAGAAAGGGAGAAAAAGGGGCCGGGCGGTGGCGCTGCAGGTAAGGTGCCTGCCTTGCCTGCGGACCACGGTTCGATTCCCCGGTTCCCCATATGGTCCCCCGTGCCTGCCAGGAGCGACTTCTGAGCAAATAGCCAGGAGTAACCCCTGAGCGTCACCGGGTGTGGCCCAAAAACCAAAAAAAAAAAAAAAAAAACAAAGAAAGGGAGAAAAAAAAAAAGCCCATCTATAGTGAGATCCCTCTTTGGGATTTTCTTTATATTATGTATACAGAGTGATGAAGCCTAGGTCTGGCCTGAAATGATTTGGCTCTTCTATCCTAGGTAAGATGGATTCCTGACACTTTGTGTCCCAAAAGTACAAGGACAGATCCTGCTAAACTACTTGATACACCAAGATAAGGGGAAATGGGGCCAAGATTCCCCAACTTAAGATGAAAGGCTAAATAGTGCACAGAACAGTTTTCAATAAGTAAACAATGAACGAGTCATTACTTTTGACTCTTTCCTCCACACTAAACTTTCACAAAATGGGTGATATTACCTACCCTCCCACTTACCAGCTCTCTCCCATCCTCTGGTATTGATAGGGGCACTAAAATAATGATGCAGTGTGAAAACTGCTCAAATGCAATTAGGGGTGGGGGTACTATCTGTTTGCTCACTATCAAAAAATAGATTTACAGGTGCCTGAGAAGTAGTACAGGGAATAAGGTGCTTGCCTTGAATGTGGATGACCCCATTTTGTTCCTCAGCAACAGATAATTTCCCAAGCAGGAGACATCAGGATCAAGAACAGCTGAAGAGAAAATAGAATGGGTAGGTACTTGGCTTGCACACAGCTGATCCAGGTTCAATCCCAGCATTCCATAAGGCTCCTCAAGCACCACCAGGAGTAATCCTTGATTCTGAAGAACTAGAATTAACAACTGAGTACCACTGGGCATGGCTCAACAAAAATAAATGAAAGTGAATCTTGAGCACAGAGCCAGGAGTGAGTCCTAAACACAGGTGGCTGTATCCAAAATAAGCATCATGGGGGGCGGGGGGATTTCCAGGGGGGTGCTGAATATTTTTCTTTTCTAAAAAAGAGTCAAGTGACTTTGGAAACATATGCTCCAAACCAACTAATACTTGATTTTTCTTTCTTTTTTTTTTTTTTTTAATTTTTGGTTTTTGGATTTTGGGTCACACCCGGCAATACTCAGGGGTTACTCCTACAGTCAGAATCCTGGCTCTACACACAGAAATCGCTCCTGGCATGCTCAGGGGACAATAGGATTTTAACCACCGACCTTCTGCATGCAAGGCAAATGCCTTACCTCCATGCTATCTCTCCAGCCCCCCGACACTTGATTTTTCAAATTGACGTTGTTCACAGGAGAACTGAGATTGGAATTACTTTTTTATCCCCATCAAAAACCATCAAAAAAGATGTTTAAAAATTGCATGACCTTGCTTTGGAAACTGAGAATATTCAAGTACATCCCAACTAATTACTTTTCCAGAAACTCTCAACTTTAAATACAGCTGAAGGAGGGGGGAAAAAAAACCTAATCCACAAGCCACTAAAATATGTTTTAGAAGATATTGGGACCTACAAGAAATGTGCTTTTTTTCTAATTTTAAGAGATGATTGCATAATTATCACCACTGTACATTAGGAGGAAAAAATTACGGAAGAGAGCCATGGTACAAAACACAGGGCAGGCCTACAAACAGCAAACCTGATTTGCATATTAATTTAAATAAAGACTTTTTATATTAGCAAGAAAAAAAATTGTTTGAGAAATCTGTAGGTAATGCTATTTATGCTCATTTGTGGGAATTGTTGACCAATTTATTTAAAAATGAGTTCGTAAAACAATCCCAAATCATAATGGGTAAAAACAAATCCTTCCGTATCAATAAATAATAACCAGTGATTAAGTCTGCAGGGGACAGATTGATATAGCTGTACTCTTGTCTTCTTTGAAAGGCCAAGTCATATCTCTATCATGAAGTCAGATAGAAGTCAGAACCATCCACTAACTTAATTCTCACAAACATATGTTTCCAGTTTGTTTTTTAACTTTTTAATCATTTATGTTTCCAACTTTAGTTTGCTCATAACACCATTCAGCTTCCCAATTTCCATGTCCTCAATGGAATAGGAAAGCTGTACAGCCCCCCAGGAATGCTTGTACAATCAAGACTGGAATAAAGACTTGGTGCTTATGAGGAACCCACCAGCTTCACAAGAGAAGGAGGCGACCTCTATCCAACTGTTCTCCATAACCCTCTTGCTGTAAACAAGCTGGCACCCTGGGATTGCCTGGATCTATCAGCCAACTGCATTGAGGAAAAAGCATGATAACCTGAGGCCTGATGATCCCCTCCACCCCCTTTATGTATGGAGTTCAAATAGACTACCATAACTATCTGCACAAAGGCAGACATTATTATTACCTTACGTCTCAAGACTTTTTGAATTCATCTCTCTCCCAACCCCTTTCACAAGAGACTCTCATTGTGAAACTCCTGTACTATCTGTAACTGGAAAAATTAAAATGGTGCTTCAGTCAGAAAGCAAACCTCTGCCAGTTTTAATCTCCAAAGGAAGGAAAGATGCTGGACCAGAAGATTTCATGACAGTTCTTGAAATCGGAGTCTTCCTGCTAGTCAATAGCTTCAAGTGTGATATTGTTACCAATGAAAAATGCAGAATCTTTGCCTGTTGGTCCCCACCCAACTGGTTCTTCTTACCTTTGGTTCCATTGAAATGAAACTGTGGGTTCCTCTGCTCGACAGAACTGACCTTTTAATCGTCCTGCTGTGATAGAAGTGGTAATAGTCCTTCAGAGCCCCAATCTGCAAAAACAGGAGGAAAGAGAGGGTATGTGAGTTAATGTACATAAACAGTCTTCTATTTGTCTTTTTTCATTAAAGCAAGCACACAAGACAAAAAAAAAAAAAAAAGATGCATAAATTATAGAGCTGTCTATTAAGCTTAAATGTTACTTGAACCTGGGTGATCAATTTTCAAAAGAAGGACATGTGATATGAAATGAGTGTCCTTGAGGCAGGAACTGCAAAAGTAAAGATTATAATAGGGCAGCTTATCCTCTCTATAGCTTCCTTTTAATGTTTAATTTATATGCAGCCTTTTAAGTAATTTTATATCAATCTATATCCAAATGTAGGAAAGAAAAAAAATCAAATAGCTGTCTAGGCTTAAAAACACATTGCGCTGTTTGCTTCCAAAAATGTACAATGAAGGACCTTGTTAGATTATTTATATCAATAATTTGCAACAAGTCCTAGGCAGTTGATCATTCACAAAGAAAACACTACTGAGTTTGTTTCCTGACTTCAGTAGACAGTATTAAATACACAGCACTTATTCATTTATTGCAAAACTAAAAATGGAATGGCAATTTCTAAAAACAAAGAACATCTACTCTACCTATCAACCTACTTCTTAAAAAAGTAGTGCAAGACACTTTATCTTAATTGTTTACTTAACATATTTATTTTCTCACCGGGATGTACTTTCTTTAGTTGTGAATATGTTTATTTGAGATAACTTTAAAAACAGACCCTAGTTCACTTTAGAAAAACAAAGTAACAAAGTCCCAAACAATATAGTCCTTCAGAGAATAAAATGTGGGTCACATTATGGAAACTGAACCAAAAGGACAGGAGAATTTCTCCTGGTTCCAACTGACAGTCAAAGTAAGTATCTTTCTATTTATTAAAAATTGGATGTTGGTGAACAATCTTGTAACCACAGTTTTTAAATAAAAAGAATAAAAAAAAAAAAGAAAACTTGATGTTGAGAGACTGCATGGATAAACAAGAGGTGAGATGTTCCCTTGTATGCGGCTGATGCAGGTTCAATCCCCAACAATGCATATGGTTCCCCAAGCAGCACCTGGATGACCCAAAAGCCAAAATAAAAGATAAAGAAATAAAATAGGATGTTGGTATAACTAATTTTTTAAGATTATTGCAATTTTAAAATTGTATTCAAATAGGCCAGGTAATTTAAAGAAACTGGAACTCTCATTCATTGTAGACTGCACACTGATCCTCCATGGAAAACTAATAAATATTAAGAAATGAATCATCACATTATCCAGAAATTCTGCTCCTAACCTGTTATTCAAAGAACAAAGTAAAGAAATTCAAAAAGATACATGGACACCTATATTCAACGCATGGCTTTTCAGAAGAGCCAAGATCTAGAAATAAGCCAAGTGACCAGTGAAATAGAAGTGTAATATATCTCTCAATGAAATACTAGCAAACCATAAAAGTAAAATAAAATTTTGTCTTTTGCAACACGGATAACACTAGGGGAAGTCATGTTGTGAAAAGACCATTGGAGAAAGATAATACTGAATGACTTAAATCTCAGTCCTATGTGTGCTAGAGAAGCAAATCAAGTAGGGGAAGGAAAAATCCCAAAAGAGAAATAAATTGTGAGCTCAGTCAGCAGGACTGAAGTTACCAAGAAGGTGGGGAAATAGACTTATATAGTCAAAGCATTCATCTGATGGAAGCATATGGTACTTTAATGGCAGTTATACTGTGGTATTATAAATATTGAGGAGTTTTACATTGTGTCCCAACAACAAACAGTTGTATAAGTTATCTCCCATTTAAAAAGGGGGGAGGGCAAAGCAGTAGGGCATTTGCCTTGTATGCAGACAACCCGGGACAACCCAGGACAGACTCAGGTTCAATCCCTGGCATCCCTTATGGTCCCCAAACCCGTCAGGAGTGATTTCTGAGCGAACAGCCAGGAGTAACTCCTGAATGCCTCTGGGTGTGGCCAAAAACAAACAAACAAACAAACAAACAAAAAACATGAGCATCTTGAGCATTGTGGTAGTAGAGAACAGCCACAGTTCTACTGGTGGTGTCCAGCCAGTGTCATCATTAAACTCACCTCAAAACACACATTCAATTCTCTCAACTCTAGCCATGGTGGCCTTTCAAATGCCTTGACTAACCTGCACCATCCCCTACTTCCAGCCTCTCCACTTTGATTCCTCTTCCTCATCTCTAGCCCTTACTTAAACTAGGAAATCATCAAGATTCCCCCAGAACTTGATCAGCTTTCTTATTTTACCATCTCACAAAATCCTAAGTACATAAACCTGGTTGGTTTAATATGCATGTTCTCCAAATCCACATGTTTGTATGTTGCAGTGAAGCTGGTTCACAGCATTTTTGTTCACAATTTTGTTCCTAGTTCCTAATTCAATACATAACACATTCTCAGGGGGAAAAAAGACAAAACCTGAAGAAATGACAGGGAAATTAGAATCGTTGAATCATTAAAAATCATGCAAATTGGAGCTATATGTAATTCAAATCTCTAACCTGAATATCAAACTATAAAATTTAGGCTAACTTAAACCTATATAGATTCATTTTACCTTAACTAAAATAACTCTGTCAAGTTTAATGCTAAATTTAATTTGTCAGGTTAATGGCTAAATGCTGAGATATCTCTTTAGTCTTTCTTTGTTGTTGGGTTATTTTTTTTGTTTTGTTTTATTTTGTTTTGCAAGACTACAGCTAGGGAGAGCTGTTCAATCATTCTACCACATCCAAACAAAATAATCTGTCATATCCCAGAATAGTATCATATGTATATTAGTGCATGTTTATGTCTCATCTATTAATATTCATGTCCCTTACTGGCAAGAATTATATCTCTTATATTCTTTCAAAAGCACTGAGAGTGCTGAGGGCATTTAATAAACATTAAGATGAAAAATGTCACAACATGTTGGGAGTTATTCAAAATAAAGACAGGGTATGAAAACAGAGCAGTAGTATTATCTATAAGCAGGCATTCCATCTAGCTCTTCTGGGATAATGTAAAACAGAAGATGATGGTGTTTATCTGTTCTACACTAGGTCTGAAACAAGGAACACTATATAAATAACATGGGGATCTTTTAAAAAATAAATCAGGAGCCAAATGAGAACATAAAGTATAAAATCAGCAGCAGACAGATCAAAACTATGCCTTTTCCTTAATGTCACATAAAAGCAGACAAATAATTCCTTCCCTATTGGCCCTCTTGTGTCACAAACGCTCTTCTCTGCCTAGCAAAACAACTCTATATGCAAACTAATCCAATGAATTGCCAATAATTATATCTTAATTCTGTCAGATTTAGGTGGATTTTTTTTTCTTTTTGGCAGCCCTTTCAGAACTTCCCTACATTATCTTTTCTCAACCAAATCATGTTCTGAGGATTAAGACTGGTTTTATATTTTATACTAAATATAGTATACTATTTTATACTAAAATGTAAATGATTGATAAGATGCAGGAACTGTTTTCCCAGGAATAGCTGCATTTGATTATAAACTTAAAATTCATGGGACTGGAGCTACAGCACAGAGGCACAGTGTTTGCCTTACATGCAGTCAGACCCAGAGCAGACCCAGGTTTGATTCCTGGCATCCCATACGATCCCCCAAGCTTGCCAGGAGATGAAAAGGGAGGAGGGGCAATGCTTCTCAAATAGTGGGGTGCACCCTCCCTGGGGCTCTGTGAAGGGGGGCGCGTTTGACCTTGGCAAACACTGTTATAACAAGCTAAGCCCTGTGTTTATGCCTCTGTATGTCTCTGGAGCTGAGGGTTGCTGTGTCCTGCTTCAAACCCCGCTTCGAAAAGCTGTGCGTTGCCAAACGTGTTTGTTATAGCCATTAATCCAGACATCACCTCTGATTAAAAAATCAGCTCAAATTATTTTATATATTTTTGTATTTCAGGTTAAAGGTTTTTTTTTAATAAAGATACTATTTACAGTTGCTGAGGTGGCACGAAAAATGTTTTCTTCTTCCTAGGGGGCATGACAGAAAATAATTGAGAAGCACTGCCCTTCCTTTCCCTCTCATGGCCTAGGGGACTGAGACAGTCTATCTGTAAGTCACCGGCCTGCAGCCTCTCCCTTGATTAAACCCCGTTTCTAATACTCTCCTGTTGGAGTTCTTATTGTCCCTGAGAATCATTAAACACTAACATCTAAGTATTTATAAGTAATAATGTAAATATTATCATGTAAGTAATAATGTAAATACCATCACGTACATCAGGAAAACCATTGTATTGACTACAAGTGAAACTTTCTTGTTCCCTGAAGTCAGTGTTTATTTATCAAGATGCCATGGAATAAATACAATTGTCAACATTCATTCATACAGAAGTGGCTGCATTTGGGATTATGAGATGTATAACTCAGAGATGATCATTTCAAATTAGACACCCCCCTTTTCTTATTTAAGAGTTCTATTTCCTCCCTGCTGTGAAACGGCATGGCAATGAAAAAATAGTAGAACTCAATTAAGTGTAAGCTGGACTGATGATATAACTCAGAGCTTGTCCCACTTACTAAGGTAAGATAGTAAGAACCAAGTAACCAAGTCCACATTTCTTACTGATGAAACCTCTCTGTCAACTCTCAAAGCTGAAAAGTATGAAACTTCTGTTTAAATTTATTCAGATAGATCAAAATGTGGACTACAATTTATTGTGGAGCATAATACTTTTGAGACTATTAAAATAATTTCAGTTACATGCCTTCTGTATTCCAGAAAAATACTATTCAAATGAAAACCAAACAAATTATCAAGACCACATTTTTTAACCACCTCAGAACACTTCTAACCAAGGACATATTATTAACTCATGTTATTAACACATTCATTTTATATGTCCCATTTATTCTTCCATTGCTCTAAAATGTTGAAGGGAAAGGAGTGAAGTACAGAGGGTGGAGGGTAACTAGGCCCAGTTTGGTTCAATTCCTGGTATCCCAATGATTACCTGCCAGAAGCAATTCTTGAGCCCAGAACCAGTAAGCCCTAAGCAAAACTGGTGTGGTCCAAAAGCCAAAAAATAAAATATTCCTCATTCTTGGAGCCAGAGAAAGAATACAGTGGGTAAAAGCACTTGCCTTACACACGGCCTACTCAGTTTCTAGCCCTTGCATCCCATATAATCCCCCACAGAAGGAGTGACTTGTGTGCAGAGGTCATTCTCAGAGGAATAATCTCCAAGCACCACTGGAAGAAACCAAAAACAAACAAACAAAAAATAACAAAGAAAATCTCCAAGTGAACAGAGGTCTCTGTCTCTATTTCTTTTGTTTGTTGTTGGATTAGTTTTAGTTCTTAATAACAGTGCTGGGAATATTACAAAAATGTGCTGAATGAATGAAGAATGAATGGTTCCTGCCCTTTAACAGCTCAAAACACCAATGAATATGCCTCTAACTTGATAGATGGCTTCTATCTCATCTTGTGTAACACTTTGGGATTTTTTTTTGGGGGGTGGGGGTGGGGGGGTATTGGACCATACCTGGTGATGCTCAGGAGTTACTCCTGGCTATGTCCTCAGAAATCGCTCCTGGCTTGGTGGACCATATGGGATGCTGGGGAATCAAACTGCAGTCCGTCCTAGGCTAGTGTGGGCAAGGCAGATGCCTTACCAACTTGAGTCAAAGCTCCAGCCCCTTGTGTAACTCTTTCTATAATAGACTATTACCATAAAATATACTCTTTCTGCTTAATGCATTTTAAAAGAATGAATAAAATCTCATATCAACAGAAGTAAATATTAAATATTAATAACAACTATGCAACCTCTAAAGTGACTTTCATATTTGTGTGTGTGTGTGTGTGTGTGTGTGTGTGTGTGT
>PVKC010015466.1:0-21459 GCA_004027635.1 Crocidura indochinensis
GTTCTATGTCACAAGAGTCATGGGCATAACAAAGCACAGATAAGTGCTCTGCCTCATGAAGCTAAGAATAACAATTATTAACAGTACTGTAAATCATAGAGCCTCAAAATTAAAATGTTAAAGATAGTTATATTTATATTATAATGAAATATTTTCATATGTATGGTTTTAGGAAAAACGACTCTAAGCAAGAGTAAGATGATACTATAATATTTTCTTAATATATTCTTAATATTAACAATATTTTCATAATGCTCTAAAAATTTCTGTTAGTGAAAGGGAGAGTACAGTCAAGAAAGATAAAGATGGTTGGAACCAAGACTTCAGAGGCAAAAGAGGCTAGTCTGCTACATTTTGGGTAATGCATGCTCAGGTTCAAATGAAAAAAAGATTAAGAGTAAAAGGGCCAAGAACAGACAGTATTAGTGGAGGTGCTTGTGCAACTTTGATAGTACTATGCTACTTAAGAAAGATTATATTGTGAATGGGGGGACAAAAAAAGAACGAAAGATTGGAGGTTGCTAAAATATTATGAGAAAAAGGAATAGATGACTGAAGGGGGACCCAACCAGGGAGATAAGTGGGATCTGTCACTGTGGTATAGTGTGGGATCAGGCTGAGTTGAAAAATAGAGATTCAGAATAGTTATTCAGAACACCTTTGATAGGAATTTTCTGGCAACCATAGCAATGGTTAAACAAAGAGAAGGGTCTAAGAATAAAACTTTGGGAACTTCACAACAATTCACCTTCTGGGAAGAGTACGTGTGTGTGTGTGTGTGTGTGTGTGTGTGTGTGTGTGTGTGTGTATTGTTACCAGAAATCTTTGTAGTGGGTAATTCTGTTTTATTTTGGTAGCACTGTACTCTTCTTGCTTATGTAACCATGTTGGGTCAGGCTGTGTTTTAAATAATAACTTACTATCTTTTGACCTATTCATCTCTGTCCAGTTCAAAGCATGGGTCACTCAGAGTTCTTAACTCTTTGTTACTTGCTTAACAACCTGTTCATGTTCCTCATTTTCCATTGCACTCAGGGGATGCTGATTTAGATCAACAATGTAGCAGGACAAAACATTCTCTAAGCAAAAAAGTTAACTATTGAAAGAGTATATGAAGATTAAAAACTGATTATTCTTCTCTTTTCCTAGGTGCATAACAAATCATGATATATGATAATTTTCTATTAGCATAGATTATTATTTTTATTTAGCATAAGAAAATTATAACATGGCATGATACATATATCATTATATATAAATTACTACCTTATGATAAAATAAAGTCATAGACCACTTCCAATATTTAGAAAGATAGAAGTCTACCTATATCACCATAAGTTTGTCTCTTCTTCACAACCTTAGTGACTGTGAGGTAAGTATCAGGATTGGGAAGAGAGGCAACTCTTCTAGTGTGGGTCAACTCTAGTCTCTATAATATTCAGAGTATTTATTGCACATACTACAGAGGAACTTAGTGTTCTGCCCACCTTCACTAGTCTTATGGAATCACATGATCAATTGTACAGCCACACCTTCCATTATTGATCAGAGAATCTGGTAGCCATGTCTACATTCCACCTGTTACATCAGCCTTACTTTGACTACCAGTATTTGGCTTTAATATACTACAAACTGACATTGTGACTTCTCTCTTATTGAAAACTCTCTGTTGACAAATTCTCAGCTTGAAGAGAACCACTATGGATTCCTAATGTGTTTGTCCCCAAAGATTCTTGCAGGTGCAATTAGTAAACCATGGCCGAAGGATGTAAAGTAATTTTCACTGAAACAGTCCTTTTTCTTCCTCATTGTTAATGTGGACTTTTGACATCTCCATTTCACTTAGGATGCTCTCATTGTCTCTAGGTATCAATAAACAAATAATACATCAGCTACTGAAAACATGGTGTATAATCCAGAAATTCCAATCTAATATTAAGGTCTTCCAGTCATGTTTTAGTATTCTACAGAACTTATTATGCATATCATTATAAAACTTCCTAACAAATAAAAGCATTTATAAGTCTTTAGATATTAATGTCTTCTCCCAGACTCTAGAGTTTTAAGTACATCTGAACTAATTTCATTTAAATTGCAGATGATAATATTCCTTTATGGGCATAATTGTCCGATCATGCATAGGCATCTCCATTAAAGGGGCAAAACAGTAGGCCCAGCAGTTGAATGTTCTGACATGGATAACTCATTGTTCAACAGGCCTGTTGTGGATGCTTTACCCCTATGTGGATTACTGGCAATATTTCTGAGATTCATGTCATGGTACTGGCATTCCATTCCATTCATATTATTTGGCTTATTTATCTCTCCCTTGTAAATTTACAGGCTGAAATATGGCCTCTATCAAATTCTTTTGCTCAGAGAATTCTCAGCACCAAAACCAAAATTAAACAAGCTTCTTTTCTCTCTGTCAGCCCTATTTGCACCTTAGTAGGATTGCTTTGCTTCAGTGACTTCCCCTAGTCTCTTTAAACTAATCTAAATCTATACTCTAAAAAGGTTTTTTTTGCCAGTATAGGCCTGGACTATTGAATTTACTAGGTATAATTCTGTACCTCTTTCATCTAAGTTTATCTTTTTCAAAACCAGAATTTAGGAAGTTAGTCTTAGCCCCTAAACTAGAAACCTGTTCCCTTAGGTAAAGGAAATTTGTTATAGGAAAACTGGCTTCTTGCTAATCTCTTAATTTTTTTTTCTTTTTTTTGGTTTTTGGGCCACACCCAGTGACTCTCAGGGGTTACTCCTCGCTATGCGCTCTGAAGTCGCTCCTGGCTTGGGGGACCATATGGGAAACCGGGGGATCTAACCACAGTCCGTCCTAGGCTAGCGCAGGCAAGGCAGGCACCTTACCTCCAGCGCCACCACCAGGCCCCTCTAATCTCTTAATTTACATCAATATGACACCTAGGGTCAAGCCAGAGAGGAATTACCATTACTTTGAAATGTAAAAGTTTGCCTTCCTTTTATCCTCTGGGCTTATAACTGAACTATATTCTATACTAAGATTGCAAACCACCTAGAACCATTGTACACTGATCAAGCATTTTATACTGATAAGTTTCTGTACTTCACAAAGAAACAAAATGTGAGCATTCTTCTCATTTGTATGACTGTCCCTTTACCCCTTTATATACTTCCAGCATGGAGATTAAATTTGGTCACACATTTGCCAGAACGGGGTCCCCATACTTTGTATGTGGTCATCATTTCTTCAATATTTCATATTTTGCCATCCATGCAACCCACTCTCCCTGAAGTAGGATTCATTTAAATCCATTGGTGCTGCAGGAAAAAGTCACCTACAGCACATAATCCATATTTTTTTTATTAACTCATCCATCAATAGATATCCAGAGTTGTTTTCCTCTTTGCTATTGTAAATGATGCTGATAACAACATGAAAATATTGATAACTCTCTCAGAATCACTTGCTGACTTTATGTCCACAAGTGCATCTTTTGGAACACACACTGTTTAATTTTGACAGTTCTCCAGAGTGACCTCACCATTTTACCTAGCTACAAACATTTTGTGTCTTTCCATCTAAAGTTTTCCTGCCTTCTTTTCCTTCATTTTCCACAATATCTTTTCAAAAACACTTTAAAATTCTTCAAACATCTCTTTTTCTATTTTTGGGAGAGAGAGAGAGAGAATAAGAGAGAGAGAATCAGTCAGCCAACCCAAAACTTCATTACCATTGTTCAAGGCCTACTAAAGTATTACATGCCTTTAGTGTTAATGCATTTTACCTTTTCACACTAATCTTAATGTTTTATACTATATTGCCTACCTCTATTTATTACCGAATTGATTAACAGCTGACTGCAAAGAAAGTTTTTGTGGAACTTTAGTAATCAAATGTTGGAGTAGATTTGTTTCCCAGGTAGTTGCAAACTGTACTGTCTCTTGTCTTTAAGGAATGACATCTCTCTCTCTCTCTCTCTCTCTCTCTCTCTCTCTCTGTCTGAAAAACTTACAAAAAAGAATCTTGAATAGAATATGAGCTACCTAAGGGTCAATACGTTTTTGTCTTTCCAGAATTCTAAATTCAGGTTGATTTTTTTTTTTTTTTTTTGGTTTTTGGGCCACACCCAGTGATGCTCAGGGGTTACTCCTGGCTATTTGCTCAGAAGTCGCTCCTGGCAGGCATGGGGGACCATATGGGGAACCGGGGGATCCAACTGCAGTCCGTCCTAGGTTAGCAAAGGCAAGGCAGGCACCTTATCTCCAGCGCCACTGCCCAGCCCCCTAAATTCAGGTTGATGTTAATTAATATTAATGAAACATTATTCGTATGTAGGTAAGTTTTCACAAGGCACTGACAGAACTTTACAAGAAAAAAACATCTTCCCTTAAATATATTAGCAGTTGTTTTAAGTGTTTTGCTGGGCCACCATTAGGTACACATATGTTTAGGAGTGTAATGAAGTATTGTTTTAGCATTTGTTTTAAAACTTTTTCTCTTTTGAGGGGCCACCCAATATGTACTTAGAGATTACACCTGGGATCACTTTTGAAAGTGTTCAGTGAACTATATGGAATACCAGAGATCAACTCCAGGTTGGCTATTTGCACAGCAAGTATCCTATCCACTGTCCTTAGCTATTGATCTTTTTGATATGTATAATTTGTCTGGTTATGAGATTATTAGTTTACTGTAATTTTGATTTATATCATCCTAATAATGGTTGATGTATAGTTTTTTACTGTGGGTTGTGTATCATGATTTTCATATCTAAAAAAAGTCTTTTTTGTGTGTGTTTTGGTATTAGCTCATAATCACCTAAATATACAGGTTTAGTTTGTCTTTCTCGTATCAATTGTTTATGTCACTGTTGTTGGCTTTCTGCTACTATACTCTTATTTATCTTTGCTCAAGATGTTGTAATTTTCTGTTCTTTCTTGTTATGTCCAATAACTATGCTCAATATACAGTAGAAGTTGTAGAACAGAACTGGTAGTATAAACCCTATTAACTTTGTTATAAAAACTTTTAATCCTGTATATTTGCTTGCTATTTTTTTGCTAAAGTGTCCTAGAGAGGCAGTTTTTATCTTTTAGTGTGTTAATATGCCATTCCGTTCCTTATAGCATGTGGAGTTTTTGTTGACACGCCTGAGAGAAGCCTAATATAAATGCCATTATATCTTTTTTATTTTTATGACATTCTTTAATATTTTTCTTTATCATTGAATTCTTGCAAGTTGACAATGCATATCTTGATGTAGGTGATTTTGCATAAGATTTGAATGCAAAATTTTTTTGAGTGCATTCTCAACTTCCTGGACATCTGCAATCATTTATTTCCTTGGATTTGGGAGGTTCTTAGTGATTATTTCTTTAATTGTGTTCTCTTTTCCATCCTTGCTCTTTTTAATTCTGGAACCCTCATAGCCCTGTTTTTCTTCAAATAAAGTCTCTTTTTTGTAGAATTTCATCATTTCTCCTAAATCTGTCTACTCTTTTGAGTCATAGTTATGATTTTCTTCAATTTTTAATATTCTGTGAAATTGGATCTTCTTGATTGCCTTTCATGTTAGATTAAATTTCCTTTCATGTGCTCTACTGGCTTTTCATACTCAGGATCTATACTAGGAAGGCTTTTTCCTTCCTAAAATTTTTTTATTGTTATTTGAACATTTTATTCTGAGAGTACGTGTTTTCTTTTAAAATCCCAATTTTCCAAGAACATTGGATGGCTGAAAAGTTTCTATTTGACTTTGGAGCAGGGACAGACAGAAGAAAACAAAAACTTATTTATTCTACTGTCTTACAGGTGGTTGAAATGGGCTCTTCCATACATAGAATTCACAAATACAATTTTACAAGAATGTCCTGCTATTCTTGTTTCATTTTTTATTTTGACACCATGATTTATGTTCTTTACTATTCAGTTTATGCTGCATTTTCAGGCATACAATGTTCCCATTTCCAATCTCACCACCCTGTGTCCCTATCATTTCTCCACTTTCTTCAGATTCACCATTGCTCATCTCATAATAAATGAATAGATGACAAGAAAACCTTGAGATGAATTCGAGAGAAAGAACATAAGGATCACCCAAAAACACGCAGAAAAAAATGCCTATGAATAAGAAACAGTCAAAGACATCATTGCTAAAAAATGCCTATGAATAAGCAACAGTCAAAGACATCAGAGCTGAAGGACTCATGCACACATATCCTGAAGACCCAAAAAGCTACCTTCTAAAAGAGATCCAAAAAAAAAAAATCAGGATCAGAATGATGAAAACTATAAATGGAGATAGCATCTCTATCAATGGAGACAGTAGTGAGATTTAAAAAAAGGAAGTGTCTATTCATTTCCTCTTTCCATATTTTAGTGTGGTTACTATAATTTGTGTTGATCTGTCTGAGTATTTTGTATATCTTGAATATTAATCTTTTATCTGAAGCACACGGTATTTTTTATCTGAAGTACTGTGTATAAATATTTCCTCCTAATCATGATGGTGTCTTTTAATTTTAGCTCGTGGGCTTTTTTGTTTGTTTTTGAAGCAAGATAGTTCTTTACTGATTTATTTAGAAAGGTGTGAGGGAAAGAAAGAGAGAAGTACATATTTGAGAGAGAACACAGACTTCTTCAGAGTGGAAATAAACAGGCAAAGAAGCATAGAGATAGGCAAGTGAGATATCTGTTAATGAAAGAACAAAGACTTGAAGAGCAAGTCTATATTGAATAGTGTTTCCCCTCTGATGCTCTTTTTGAACTGCCTGACAGCCCCCCCCCCCCACAGAGCTCTTGTTTTGGAGATTTTCCATAAGCAGAAAAGCCTTGGAGAAACATAACTGCAGAATGGGAAAGGATAGCACAAAGAGGAGCACCATTCACCCATTATCAATGGATACCGTTGGGCTTGACTCTAGCCATTCCTCCTTCCTCAAAAAGAGCTGTATTGCTCCTGAGGTATTTCTAAGCCTTTAAGTTCATACTTATCTTCTCTCTGGCAATTCATTTGTTTTAGGCAAAACTTCTATGTCCTGTTAACCTGAAAGGTCCCAGTTCTTGTTCTATATAAGCATTTTTGGAATGGAATAAAATGTTTCTGGCCAACAGCTTTGTACCTGTTCTTTCATGGTCATCAGCTATTAGGAATATCCTCAATCCTCAAATGCACCACAGGAGACAGAAATTGACCCTTGCTGGCTGACAGAGTTGGCACAATTGTGTCCTTTGCTATCAGAAAATTTAACTTGATGTAGTCCCGTTGTTTAATTTTGCTCCGGTTGTCTTTGTCAATGGAATAGAATCATTAAAGACACCCTTAAGGTCCAAATCCTGGAGTATTCTACCTATTTTTTCTCAGCATATCTTATGAAATACAGTCTATTATCATTGTTTTTTTTTGTTTTGTTTTGTTTTGTTTTTTTTTGGGTCACACCTGGCAGTGCTCAGGGGTTACTCCTGGCTCCATGCTCAGAAATTGCTCCTGGCAGGCACTGGGGACTATATGGGGCACCGGGATTCGAACCGATGACCTTTTGCATGAAAGGCAAATGCCTTACCTCCATGCTATCTCCCGGGCCCCTATTATCATTGTTTTTAATCTACTTTGAATTGACTTTTGTGTAAATCCACTTGCATTTTTTTTTCTTATAGGTATCCCATTTTTCCAACATCATTTGTTGAAGAGGCTATGTTTATGTTACTTCACTAGCCTGGTTTCTTTTCGTAAGTTAGCTGACCACATATTTGAAGATTTGTTATTGGGGCTGTTAATCTGATAGTCTATCCTATTCCTGTTCCATGCTTTATTTTAATTGCAAAATTTAAGTCAGGAAATCCAATGCTTTCTATTTTCTTCTCAGAATTGTGTTAGTTATATGAGGTGTTTTATAATTTCATACAAATTTTCATCAGTGACTCTTTTAAGTTCTTGAAGAACTGCTTTGGTACTTTTAATGGGAATTTCATTGAATCTGTATAATAATTTAGGTAGTACATTTTCAACATGATGATTCTTCTAACATAAGAACATGGATATTTTTACATTTTCTGAAGTACTTTCTATTTCTTTATTAAGAGATTTGTAGCTTTCCAGGTAAAGGCCCATTGCCTCTTTTGTTAAGTTTATTTCTGAGTACTTGATGTTTTGGGACTTTATTTAGAATGGACTAATTTATTTTGTCTTTATTTCTTTTATCTTTGGATATAGAAATGAACATATTTTTGTATAATGATTTTGTAGCCTGGTAATTAGCTGTTATTAGTTTAATTGTTTCTAAAAGTTTTTAATGGAATCCTCAGCTCTACGTATATAATCATGCCATCTGCAAATAGTAATCATTGGACATCTTTTTCCAGTTGAATTATTTTGATTTCTTTTTCTTGCCTAATTGCAACCGCTAAAGTTTCCAGTACTGTGTCAAGGAAAAGCAGAGGGGGAAATGGACATCCTTGTATCTGATGTCAGAGGGAAGACTGTTAGGGTCCAGAATTCAAAGGACAAGACCACATAAATTGGAGTAAAGTTTAAACTTTATTCTGCCTGCCAACAGCTCCTAACTGACCTGTCAGGGTTCTCTCCCGCAAGGGATGAAGAACACCACCCAAAGTCAAATCTTTGACTCTCCTTGAGTTTCCTCATCCTTGTACCTACTGTGGGTACAGACTGGGACCTTAGCACAAGAATCTTAATCCGGGAGGTTTTCCAGGGTGCTATTGAACCACTGTTTAAACTAGATGGCAGAATCTTTCCATTGCCTTCTTCACTCCTGCAAACTATCCTCCATGAGGGATGAAAGAATCCCACCCAAGGTCGCAAATGGGATTGTATAGGATAGGATATAGGGAGATTCTAGCTTTCTGATGATCCTTAAAATAATTGGCTCTTGTCTAGGGGCACCTTCCTACTGCTCCCTTGTTCTTCCCTGATGGGCTACCTGGTATGACCAAGTAGCTTCAAGCAGGGTCTATGGAAATAGGCTTCTGAAGCCCCAGCATGTGACTCATACCATGTGGTCCTTACAAAATAGTGTTTCTCCTTGCTCAGAACCTACGAAGAAGCCTGCCAGGTGGCTTTTACAAAATGGTATCCCTCCTTAATCAGAATTCAGGTTCCAACAAAGACTTTTAGTTTTAACCCATTAAAAGTGATATTAACTGTGAATTTGTTGTAAATAAATTACTATTACTATATTAAAAATAATAAATATTACTATTTTGAGGAAGTTAGATTTTATTTTTTCCTTTGTTAATATTACACTAATTGTTTTGTGTCGGTTGAACTATCCTGTATCCCGGTGTGCATTCCACCTAATTGTAGAATATGATCTTTTTGATATATGGTTGGGTTTGGTTTGTTAAAATTTTTTTTGAGTAATTCTTCATTGAAATTAGTTTAAATTATTTTTTAAGTAATATCTCTATCTGCTTTAGGGCATTAGTGGAATTTTGGTCTCATTGAAACTGTTTGGGAGAGTTTTTGGTTCCTGAAAATTTTGGAAGAGATTGTAGAGTTCAGATATTAGTCTTCTTTTGAAGTTTTGCTAGAACTCACTGGTGAATCTGTTTACACCAGGGCTTTTATTTTGGGGAGAGTTTTATTTACTTTTTCAATTTCATTGCTTGTAATTGGTCTATTCAAGTTTCCTTTTTCTATTTTTCTTTCAGTTTTGGGAGGTTATGTGCGTCTAGGAATTCAGCCATATCATTTCACTCTGTATGATTTTATTTGAGATATGTTGTGATTCTTATGTTTCTTGTATATGAGGTTTTATTTCTCTCTTGATTCTTCAAGTATTCTGTCTCCTTTTATTTAATTTTATACAATGTGTCTTGATATTTTTCTCTGTGAGTTTATGTTGTTTGGTACACTTTGAACCTGTAGAAGCTATGCAGAAGCCTCCTCCAGAGACGGGGGAAGTTTTGAACTATTAACCCTGTTATCAGTCAATCTTCCATTTTCTCTTTTCTTCACCTTCTGGTATTCCTGTAATTCACAGGTTATTCCTTTTCCAATTATCCAATAAGTATTCTATTTTCTCTTCCATTTGTTCTGATCTCTTTCTTTAGCCTCTTAATTTTTGCTTATGGCTTTTATTTTGTCTTCAAGTTCACTGATATAGTTCTTGGCACGCAGAATTATGTTTCTGTGCTTGCTATTGTATTTATTAGCCCCTTCAATTCAATGTGCATGGAATCTTCTAAACTCTAATTCAGTTCTTTGCATTGATAATATTTTTCCTCCAACAATTTCATAATTTCCATCACCATCACATGGGATTGATTTGAGTCCTCTTTAACTGGGCTTGAGAATTTTAATGAACTCAAGAACTTGTCTGTAATTCTATTACGTTCTGCTGAAGCAACTGATTTTTTTTGTTTTACCATCATCCCTAAAATTCAGTGGGTGTTGATAGTGGAACTTTAGATACTTGAGGATATGAGGAATCATTTGATTTACTATTTCACACTAACAGTACATATTATATTTACTATTGCTTAAACTTTTCTTGTGCTATCTTCACAAATATTTTTGTTAGATAGGCAGAAGTAGATATAATTCCTTTTATTTAGTTGTAGGGACCTTTATAGGGATGTTCTGACACTGAAATAAGACCTGTAATTTCCTACTAGCCCTTCATGTGAAGTGTATGAAGCACAAATGCCTTGAAATTTGAAGCAATTATCTTGAGTGCTAATAACTGTGTGATAGGCACAGAGTCCACAATGTTCATGAAACTATTAGAATTTTGGTGTGTTAGTTTTTCACCTGCTGGTTTGTTTAGGGAAGTGAGGAAAGATATTTTTATCTTCTACGTGCACCTATGATTGGAAGAATTTTTTTTTTGGGTCACACCCGGCAGTGCTCAGGGGTTACTCCTGGCTCCATGCTCAGAAATCGCTCCTGGCAGGCACGGGGGACCATATGGGGCACCGGGATTCCAACCGATGACCTTTTGCATGAAAGGCAAACGCCCTACCTCCATGCTATCTCCCGGGCCCCTGATTGGAAGAATTTGAAATTGGTAGCATCTGACACAAATACTAATGCTAGGGATAAACTTCCCTCCCCTTTCCTTTAGTTTTGACTCATGTTCTGATGTGCTTAGAGATCACTGATGGTGCTCAGAGTGCAGTGCTGAGGATTCAATCAGGTCATGTGCATGCAATGTAAGCAATTTGTGAAATGACAATTTTACCTTTTATCTTCAGCTCAATATACTATAAAATTTTAAAATATATTTAATCTCTTTAGTGAAGAACTTGCGTTCTTATAAGTATTTTATTTTTTGTACCCTACACACTATACTATCACTCTGACCCTATTTTATTTTTTTGTTTATTTACATGTACTTGCTTTTCTGTGTTTAGTTGAGATCTCTAAGGTAATTACATTTTATTTTGATGAATTTTCTGGGTTTTTTTTCCTGTTAAAATTTTCAGTTTTATGTTTTTATGTTTATCTTCTGTATAACTCTCATTTTCTTTGTGAAAGTTTTATTTTTACAGTTGCAATTGCTTCTAAGGAAGATTGAATAAATGCATTTATTTTCCTGTAGGTGGTGCTGTGACTTTAGTGATAGAATTCGTTGTTTTTCAAACTGATAGGGTGAAGCTAGAGTAGATGAGAGAAATTCTGAATGAATTAATCAGAGTTGTCAGTGGGGAGCAGCCCCGAGAGTGATACGCTATCCTTTGCCCTATGACTTCATGCAACAAAAGGTCTCTATTCCTACCAAAGTTGGTCTCACAGTCTGTACCTCTGGGATGTGCTAATGATTCCAATTCTTGAAGAAAGGGGAAGTGACTCAACCAATTGCCCCTAGATTAAAATACCAATACTCATTTATTTTTCCATTTTGTTCCAGATCTTAATTTCCAATGGCAATGGAAATCTCTGATTTAAAGTCAAACTGCTATTTCAATGGTCTCATCTATCCCTAGCTGGTTTGGTTTGCCTGCTCTAATGACACTGTGGCACTCAGAGCTCTAATCAATTGATTCTATCCTCTTGATTTGCTCTGCATTATGACCACACATGGGGGATACATCTTTTCTTGGTCAAACCTGACTAGACTTTTTTTGTGCTATGTATTAATTTTGACTGTACTTTAATTAAATCTTGTTTGTTTTGTTTTGTTTTGTTTGTTTGTTTTTGGGTCATACCTGGCGGAGTTCAGCGATTACTCCTGACTTTGTGTTCAGGAATTGCCCCTGGCAGGATCAGGGGAACATATGAGAGCCTAGGGATCAAACCCTGACCTGTCCCGGGTCTGCTACATGCAAGGCAAATATCCTACTACTGTGCTATTGCTCCAGCCCTGAAGCTTTTTTTTTTTTAATAGCATAGGTAATACTTTCATTTTGCTGGAAATTAAAAATCTTATTTTCCCCTTTATAATATACCCAACTGATATAGTATATTCCAACTTTTCCTTGAGATCTTTTAATATATTGATCACAAGTATTATAA
Organism: Crocidura indochinensis; assembly: GCA_004027635.1. Lineage (NCBI taxonomy): Eukaryota > Metazoa > Chordata > Mammalia > Eulipotyphla > Soricidae > Crocidura > Crocidura indochinensis. Next base: position 12,459 of record PVKC010015466.1, read on the forward strand.
TTATTAATGGCAGTTATAAAATGTGTCATATACATTTCTTTGTTTTCTGGCAATGGGAATCTTTTCTTTTTATTTTTGTCTGACTTGGGTATTCGTTGGGAATTTCATACTCCGACTTGGCATGAGCCAGTAGAGACTCAGGCAAAGAGATTTTGTGCCTGGAAATAGACACACCCTTCCTTCTGCTGAGTCTGAAATGAAGGAATATAATTGAGTCCAGTCAGGGTTAGATCTTGGTTTGGATTAGCTTTTAAACTGTTTTTAGTGCACAGAAGTTTTTTAAGTCCTTTAGTATTACTATGTGTTTAGATGGACCTAGTTTACCAGAAAGTAATTTATTTTTACTTCTATTGTTGTTTTTCAATCATTATCTACTCATTTGGCTTTAGATTTCTCCTTTGGGTTGGGAATTAACACGAGTGTCCCTCCATATTCTTACTCTGTTTCTGCAGAATCTGTCACTTGTCATTCAATGCATATTTGGCTTAAAGAAGATGTGGCATGGGTATATCCCATTCTAATAAACATTCCATTTTAGGAATTCTCTGTGTTTCTGAGTGTCATGACATGGTATTCTCAGTGGTCCTCCCCGTTCCAGCTATAGTTCTGGGCCCAACACATATTTCTGATCTCCCTCAGGATTATTTCTTTTTGATTTTTGTTTTGTTTTGTTTTGAGTCTCAGCAGCAAGGGGAATTCACCAGTAAAAGGACAGCACACTCTCTGTGAGACATGGAGAAAGGATTTGGGGTAGACTTCTTGTTTCTCACTTGGTGGTATGTTATAGGAATCCTTTCATCAAGGGTGATAAAATTTTGTGCAAGGTAGGTAGAGAAGGCCTTCAATTTGGTTCAAATATTCCTTAAAACAGTGTATCTCAGCCAACAATTCTCATCCTTTATGAATGATAAAGCATTTCAGTCAAATGTTTCTTTCCTTATTTTGGTGGCATTTGCCAGAGATGCAAGTGGTCCTGTCTGTATCTTCTTGAAAGTATATATTTCTCTGAGAAATTTAGATTCTGTGGATACCTTAAAACCTAAATTTTCTGATGGGTTTAGAAAAAGCTTTTATGTAAACTATCTAGTATATTTTTTTGGCTTTGCTATTATGGTGAGGGAAGAAATTATGATCTTCCAGCTTCCAAAATGCCATGTGGAACTTGGAGTATATTATTTTGAAACATTTTAAATTTAATTAAAAAGTCATGATATACATTGTAATTGATAGTTGAGTTTTAGGCTTTTGATATTCTAAAACTAATCCCACAACCAGTGTCAACTGTCATTAACCAATATTTCCATGATCCCTCCACCCCATTGCTATTTTGACAGACACATTTCAATTTTGCAATCTTCCTCTTCTTTGGAGTTTTTTTTCCATGTTTAAACCATTAGTTTTTATGTTCTTCTTCAGTTTTTTATTAGTATTAGTATTTTGGTTTCTGGCTCATATTTAGCAGTTTTCAGAACTTACTTCTAGATCTTTGCTCAGTAATCACTCCTTGTGGGTCTTGGGGGACATTTAGGGCACCAAGGATTGAACCCAGGGTGGCCACAAGTCAAACTCCTTAATTGCTGTACTATTTATCCAGCCCTATTTTTATTATTTAAAAAATAAAGAGTTATTCTTTATAATATTGACATTAGAGAGATCTTTAATGTGTCCACTTTATTGGTAAATATAATAAAAATAAAACACAATCGAAGCAAAAAGTACACGGCAAAAGAAATGCATGAACACCCTATGTAAAGTAAGAGACTAATCTTCAGAATATAAAAATATTAAAAAACTTAACAGCAAAAAAGTCCGATAACCCTATCATAAAATAGGGAGAAGATTTGAGCAAATACTTCTCTGAAGAGGACATACATTTTGCCTGCAGGCACATGAAAACATTATCACTGTTAGTTTTTATCAAGGAAACACAAGTCAAAACAACAATGAGATATTACCTCATGCAAGAAACAATGGCATATATCAAAAAGGCTGGAAACAATCAATTGTTGCCTGGGATGTGGAGAAAAGAAACTCTCATTCATGGTTGGCAGGAATGTCATCTGGCTTAACTTTTATGGAAAACAGTGTGATCTTTTTAAATATAAAGAATAGAACATTTTTTATGACCCAGTGATTCCATTTCTTGGCAAGTATCCCAAGAACACAAAAACAGTAATTTGAAGAAATGTCTGAACACTATATCCATTGCAATTGTACAAGATATAGAAACAACTCCAATGTCCAGTGACATAAGATTGTATAAAGAAATCAGTGTTATTGTGTGTGTGTGTGTGTGATGGAATACTGTACAGCTGTAAGAAAAATAAAGTAATGCACTTTATTGGAAATTGGATGGAACTGAAGTCAACTAGTTCACTTAATACTTAAGTGAATATACCTGAGGAAGAACAAATACTAGATGATTTCACTATTTGTGGAGTGCAAAGAAAAAAAGAGACTAGAAAAATAATGAAAAGAGAACAAAATCTTGGTCTTTGATTATAATACTAAAAATATTGAGAGTGGGGGAAGGGAGTGGGAAAGAAAAGAGATATATTAGAGGTGATATAAGGAAAGAGGTGGAAGGTTTGGGTCACTTTGGAGGTGCTGAAAGTGTGGTAACTTTGTATACCAATATGAAATTAAACACTTGTAATCTAAATTAATTTGTAACCTAAATTAATTAATTAAACACTCATTATCTAAAGTGCAAGTAAAAATCATTAAAAATAAAAACAATTAAAAAGTAAATGAAGTTCAGGGATGGAGTTATCAGTAAATTAGTAAAATATAAAAGAGGGCATTTCTAAACTCAAACTGACATATATTTTCTAAATTTTATGTTTCTTATATCTGAACTAGAGCACATTCTTTGTCAGTATCACCATTTCTCCAATTGAACTTTCAAAAATATACTTAAACTATAATTCATTTTTTCTTCTGATTGTATAATTAATATCATTGTATAAGTTTTTATTTGTATTATGTTATTATTTTTGGAGCTTCTACAAAAAAAGAAACAAGCGTTCTGTCTTAATATGATCCCTAAACCTCTTAGTACATAGATTTTCAGATTCAGAATCCAAACCTCCAGCAGATGTAGAAACAAATCTTGTGTTAACCACTTTATTTTCAGCTTTCATTATATTTACTAAATTTGAGAATGTTTATTATGTTGTATTCATATACTCTAGGTATATATTATGAGGACAATTTTCTGGTAAAATATATTCTCTTATCAAATAACTTAGAAATATATTAAGTATGAGTAAAGAGTACATTTTCTGAACTCACAAAGTTTACATCCTATGCCCAATTTTCCCTTTTTTCTTATTGTATTACCAAAGATTACACACAGCCATTTTCTGACGCTCATACTTACTTGTTGTGCTTCAAAAGTCGCTATTAATTAGCAACTTTTAATTTTTTAGCAACTCTATTAATTAGTACAACATTTTATTGTGTTGCTGGAGATGACAGACGTTGGTGCATCTGGGATTGCTTTAAGCATGTGGGTTGGTTCTGGGGTTCTAACTCATTAAAGTATACAAGGCAGGCAATTTACCACTGAACCATCCTAAAAGGTCTCTTTTAGGAATTCTTTCCTGTTTCTTTTGGGGACACTCTTAGCTATTCTATGCACCATGTGGTGCCAGGAATCAAACCCAGATCCTGTATATGGTAAGCATGCACTGTAGTCCTTTGAAACAGCTCTCTAATTTTCTCTTAGGAATTAACAATCAATAATGTATCCTAACCAAATGAAGGACAGAATTGAGAAGGAGGAAGTAAATAATTGTTTTTCATCAAATGAAAAAAAGTCCAGAATAATAACATTGATGGTATCTTAGAAAGAATCTAATAATTTAATAGGAAATGAGTGAATCCCTGAAAAAGAAATACCTCAGAAGAGTGAATTTTATATTATAGGGGTTGGAAAATAATTTGTTACAATAAAGATAAGTAATGTAAGAAAGAGAAGATAAGAAATTCAAAGGAGGGGCCCGGGAGATAGCATGGAGGTAAGGCGTTTGCCTTTTATGCAAAAGGTCATCGGTTCGAATCCCGGCACCCCATATGGTCCCCCGTGCCTGCCAGGAGCAATTTCTGAGCATGGAGCCAGGAGTAACCCCTGAGCACTGCCGGGTGTGACCCCCCCCCAAAAAAAAAGAAATTCAAAGGAAAGAGGGAACTCTCAAAATGTAGAAACAGAAACTTCAAAGAAAAGGTGAGAAACACTATATACCTTAAATATTACTGTGAAATATTTGTATTCACTTACAAATATTTGTGTGTGTTAGTCACACACACACAAAAAGATGAGAGAATGGTAAGGCTACTTACATAACTCAGAATAGTCTTACATTCTCAGTATTGTTGGGAATACAAATGGTGAATTGAGTCAATTATACATAATATATGTATATATAGATATATTTATCTAATCAAGATAAGAGCATTATCAAAGGAATTATCAAGTGATGGGAGAATTAAGGGTTAGGAGTAGTGAAAGGTGGACTGAATACTTGTGGTCATTTGATGTAATAATGTATTTATAGTAATCACTTATTTCTACCACTTATTGTGGTAAGGATGTAGGGTAGGCATATGGAGACATGTGAACAAGCACAAAAATATGGCAGTGGAAGTGGCATTGGAGAGCAATGGAAATTACTACACAGAGAGCTTTCCCAAGGTATTTTATTTATTTTGTACCTATATTACTTTGATAAGAATTAGCCTCCATTATGAGTAAGAGATCAATAGTACTTGTGTGTCATTATCTGTGATACAATGTTTAAAAAATAAAAAAATGAAGACATAGAAACAGAAATAGTAGTATAAAAAAGTGTAAAATGAGAGATTTGTTAAATGATATGATAGATATGATTTAGGAGAAAGAACAGATTAAGCCAGAGAAGAGGCAAGTCATTTTAAAGTAGTGTGCTTAGGATGTAATTCATTGTCCTATTCTAATTTAGACTCATTGAGTCTAGTTGTACAAACAGAAGGTAACAAATAATGTAATCCAAATTAAGTAATGTCCAAACTACCCATAGGCCTGACAACTCTCATGTTGAGAGGAGGCAGACTGTCCAGACTTAATATGTATGTATGTAATGAGCAGGGAAAAAGTAAAATAAGGCACATTTATAACAGTGTACATTGCTAAAAAGAATTCTCTTATTAAATTATTAAACCAAATATAAACATTTTAGATAGTCTCTTAAGAAGAAAAACATTGTCAAATACTTTTCACCCTTTAATCCTCAACTACTTAGATAATTTAATGAGGAAGGAATAGCACTTAAAAATTCTTCTCTCTTGACATGGCTCATTGGTAGTTAGGAATAATAATCTTCAAGATCAAGAAGCTATTTTTCTCAAAAGCCTGTCAAAACGTACCTGCAGAGGCTTGCGGGAGAGCAAGGATGAAGAGAGCCTCAAGCCTGTTAGTGGAGTAAGTATAAGGCATTCCTTCTGAACTACATCAGAACTTCACATTTCAGAACACATTATGCAGGTTACTAAGTACTTTCAGAACGAACATAGGGCAGTAAATTATTGAATGAATTGCCTTTTTTCCCCCCAAGAAAAGGCACTTTGGAATGAGGGCTGACAAGAGAAAAGTCAGCAGAACAGCAGTGAAGGCTCTCATTAAATTCTTATTAGGAGAGGATTGAGTTGAAGTATAGGCACTAGTTTTATGGAATACTGCAGCACACTACCTAATTTTAAAAAAAAAAAAAAAAAGAAGAAGGAGCCTATACTGTCTTAACAGCTTGACTGCATACAGCATGTCTATTTCATGTTTGGAGACAAAAGAATTATGGCCTTAATGGGGTTCACAAACATCCACAAACATGATCATAATAGAAAATATGATGGCTACAAGGGCAGAAAACTGAACTTCAATCATTACATTTCTAGGATAAAGGGACCATAAATTATGAGTTATAAAATCGAGCCACAGTTTTTTTTGTTCTCAGATCTGTGTACAAGTTTATCTGTGAACAAGATAATCATTTTGTGCTTTCAATACATTTAAATAAGTCCTCCAAATTGTTTTAAAAAATAATGGTCCACCTTGGAATTCATTTTTTTCCTTTTTTTTAAATTTTATTTAAACACCTTGATTACATACATAGTTGTGTTTGGGTTTCAGTCATGTAAAGAACACCACCCATCACCAGTGCAATGTTCCCATCACCATTGTCCCAAATCTCCCTCCTCCCCACCCACCCCCAGCCTGTACTCTAGACAGGCTCTCCATTTCCTTCATGTGTTCTCATATTTAGGACAGTTCAAAATGTAGTTATTTCTCTAACTAAACTCATCACTCTTTGTGGTGAGCTTCATGAGGTGTGCTGGAACTTCCAGCTCTTTTCTCTTTTGTGTCTGAAAATTATTATTATTGCAAGAATGTCTTTCATTTTTCTTAAAACCCATAGATGAGTGATACCATTCTGCGTTTTTCTCCCTCTCTCTGACTTATTTCACTCAGCATGATTCTCCCTCTCTCTGACTTATTTCACTCAGCATGATAGATTCAATGTACATCCATGTGTAGGAAAATTTCATGACTTCATCTCTCCTGACAGTTGCATAATATTCCATTGTGTATATGTACCATAGATTCTTTAGCCATTCGTCTGTTGAAGGGCATCTTGGTTGTTTCCAGAGTCTTGCTATGGTAAATAGTGCTGCAATGAATATAGGTGTAAGGAAGGGGTTTTTGTATTGTATTTTTGTGTTCCTAGGGTTTATTCCTAGGAGTGGTATAACTGGATCGTATGGGAGCTCGATTTTCAGTTTCTGGAGGTATCTCCATATCGCTTTCCATAAAGGTTGAACTAGACGGCATTCCCACCAGCAGTGAATAAGAGTTCCTTTCTCTCCACATCCCCGCCAACACTGTTTGTTCTCATTCTTTGTGATGTGTGCCATTCTCTGTGGTGTGAGGTGGTACCTCATAGTTGTTTTGATTTGCATCTCCCTGATGATTAGTGATGTGGAACATTTTTTCATGTATCTTTTGGCCATTTGTATTTCTTCTTTGTCAAAGTTTCTGTCCATTTCTTCTCCCCATTTTTTGATGGGATTAAATGAATTTTTCTTGTAAAGTTCCATCAGTGTCTTGTATATTTTGAAGATTAGCCCCTTATGTGATGGGTATTGGGCGAATAGTTTCTCCCACTCAGTGGGTGGCTCTTGTATCCTGGGCGCTATTTCCTTTGAGGTCCAGAAGCTTCTCAGCTTAATATATTCCCATCTGTTAATCTCTGCTTTCACCTGCTTGGAGAGTGCATTTTCCTCCTTGAATATGCGTGTAGTCTCAATGTCCTGGAGTGTTTTGCCTACATGTTGTTCTATGTATCTTATGGTTTCAGGTCTGATATCAATTTCTTTCATCCATTTGGATTTTTGCTGGACCCTCATTCAGTGCATATATGTTTAGAAACGTAATCTCTTTCTGCTCTACATACCCCTTGATTAATATATAATGTTCATCTTTGTCCCTTACAACCTTCCTGAGTATAAAGTTTGCATTATCTGATATTAGTATGGCCACTCCAGCTTTTTTATGGGTGTTGTATGCTTGGATAATTTTCCTCCAGCCTTTTGTTTTGAGTCTATGTTTGTTCTGACTATTCAGGTGCATTTCTTGTAGACAGCAGAAAGTTGGATCGAGTTTTTTGATCCATTTAGCCACTCTGTGTCTCTTAACTGGTTCATTTAGTTCATTGACATTGAGAGAAAGAATAGTCCTGGGATTTGATGCCATCTTTATATCGAAAATTGGTGTGCCTTTTGGTTAGTCTTGTCTTGAATTAGGCCTTTCACTTTTTCTCTTAAGAGTGGGTTTGAGTCTGTAAAGTTTCTGAGCTGTTTTTTGTTCGTAAAACCATGTATTCTTCCGTCAAATTGGAAAGTGAGTTTTGCTGAGTACAGTATTCTAGGTGAAGCATTCATTTCATTCAGTCTTGCCACAATATCCCACCACTGCTTTCTGGCTTTGAGTGTTTCTGGTGACAGGTCTGCTGTAACTCTCAAGGATGCTCCCTTGAATGTAATTTCCTTTTTTGATCTTGCTGTTTGCAGAATTATGTCTCTATCTGTGGGATTCGTCATTGGGACTAGGATGTGTCTTGGGATTTTTCTGGGTTTTCTTTTGGTTGGTACTCTTCGGTCATGCAGGATTTGATTACATATATTCTTTATCTCTGGCAGTTTCTCTTTGATGATGTCCTTGACCGTTAATTTTTCCTGGAAATTTTCTTCCTGTGTCTCTGGGACTCCAATGATTCTTAAGTTATTTCTGTTGATCTTATCATAGACTTCTATTTTCATCTGTTTCCATTCTTTGACTATTTTTTTCCATTGTCTGATCATTTGTTTTAAGTTTTTTTCCCCAATCTCTCCCGCTGTATGGTGTTGTTATTTATGTCATCTTCCACAGCACCAATTCTATTCTCAGCTTCTTCTACCCTGGTGTTGAGCTTATCCATATTGTCATTCAATTCACTTACTGAGTTTTTCAGGCCTTTTAGTTGACATGTTATTTCAGTTTGGAGTTTTGTGATTTCTGTCATCATATTTTCTTGGTTCTTATTAGTGTTCTGTTCAACTCGGTCCATGGTTTCTTTGAGTTTTTCAGCATCTTCCATATTGCTTTTCTAAAGTCCTTATCTGAGAGAGTGATTAGTTCATTGGTCATTATCTGTCATCAGAATTGTCATCTTCATTCTCTATGTCTGACGCTGGCCTGTGTTGTTTCCCCATTGTCACACTTGTATTGTATGTTTTTCTATGTGTTGAGGTGGTATTCATTGGCTAAATGATGTACACAGTCACACTCCTCTGGTTCCACCCTTTTCCGGATGTGTTCATTTGCCTACAAGGGAGTGGAGTCCTCCATGGATGAGGCCTCACACAGGTTCAAATCTTAGGCCCAAGCACGCAGCAGAGAAAGACAGGCTAGAGAGAAATGCTGGGCTTC
>PVKC010015467.1:0-21447 GCA_004027635.1 Crocidura indochinensis
CTTTTTTTTTTTTTTTTTGGTTTGTTTTTTTTTTTTGGGCCACACCTGATGACACTCAGGGGTTAGTCCTGGCTATGTGCTCAGAAATTGCTCTTGGTTTAGGGGACCATATGAGAAACCTGTGGATCCAACCACAGTCTGTCCTAGGTCAGACACATACAAAGCAAATGCCTTACAGTTGTGCCCCTATAATTTTTCTTTTGATTTTACAACCTTGGGTATCTAATCCCTACATATTTGGTTTGTCATTGTGTTTAGGATGTACCTTGTGGTGTTTTGTTTGCCTTTGTTTTAGCCCATACTCTTTGGAATTGTAGCATTTGGTTGCATATGCTCTTTAGCTCTGGGTTATTTTCTGCAATTACATCCTTAAATGTTTAATTTTCAAGGAGATGTTCTTCCTGTTCCTCTAAAACTCCAATGATTTTCACGTTGTTTCTATTGAATTGACTGTATATCTCTATTTTTATCTGTTCACATTCTTTGAAGATTTTTCTCCATTGTCTGATCATTTTAAGGCTTTTTCCAGCCTCTTTTGTTTTATGGAGTTGTTATGCATCTCAGCAACCAGCTCACTGACTCTATATGTTGGTGGAGCCTTCTAATGAGGTTTTCATTTTGCCTACCATATTTTTTAGATATTTCAGCTAGGAGTTTTCTTATTTCTACTTTCATGTCCTCTCCATTCCTTTTTGTACTTCATTTAATTCATAACATGGATTCTTTGAGTTTCTTGAACATTCTCCAAATTGCCTCTCTAAAGTCTTTCTCATTTTATAAGCATATACAATGCTTTCCCATAATGTCCTTTTGTTGTGATTTTGTTACTACATGTTTTACTAGTGTAGATTGAATAGGAGACAAGTGCAGCCATGGAGTGAAAGAGAGCTAGCAACTGCACTCCTCTGATTTTATGTTTCTAGGCAGGAGAAGCCATGTTCACTAAGAGAAGTGGGAACTTCTCAAGATAAATATGCTTTTTTCTGGAGGGGGCATTCTACCCTCTGTTTCTCAGGGCTTCTGCCAGCCTCATCCAGATCATGTGTTCCTGCTTCTTTAGTGTATTTGGGTATAGAAGCCTGTGCTCCCTCGAAGGAGGGGCAGGAGAGTCATCTCTCATATTAAACATGTCCTTCAGTGGTGAGGGTACTCAGCCCTCTGTTTCTCAGGGCTTCTCCCAACCTAGATCTGAGCTAGGGTTCCTGCTGCTTTTGTGTCTCTGAACTGTAAAGCCTGTATTCCCTCCGTGTAGGAGGGGCATCATCTCTCAGGTTAAATATGCCCATTTAGGGAGGGGCACTCACCCTTCTGTTTCTCAGGACTTCTTTCAGCTTTGGCCCAAGCTGTGATTCTTGCTGCCTTAGTATCTCTGAGAAATAGATGCTTGTGTGATCTGGAAATATTTCTATTAAAATGCAGGTCATTGAAATTTTTTGAACCTAGATTGTAGTTTCAGCTTTCAGTCTTCCTATCTCAAAAATTAAAAACAAACATTAAAGACTACTGTATACAGTAAATAAAGTAGAAATTTTAGATTGTATTCAAAGATAAAGATGATGTGAAAAATTAATCAAAACTATCATTCACAAAAATCCATAATTCCAAATTGAAAAAAAAGAATGAAAAATACAATAAGATGGTCATTATGTTATTCTAATATATATGTTGATTTGAGAAATCAATTAAATCAGTACAACATATCCTAAAACAATATTACATTCTCCTATTAAAATCCTTTTTTTTGGGGGGGTGGTCACACCTGGCAGTGCTCAGGGGTTTTTCCTGGCTCCATGCTCAGAAATTGCTCCTGGAAAGCACGGAGGACCATATGGGATGCCGGCATTCGAACCAATGACCTTCTGCATGAAAGTCAAACGCCTTACCTCCATGCTATCTTTCCGGCCCCCTATCAAAATCCTTTAAACAATATACATTATTGACAAACCAAAAGTATTATAAATAAATTAAAATTATAAGTACAAAAATTATAAGTACAGTGGAAATGATGTCACAAAAGAGAAGAGACATAAATTGCCACATAACATCAGAAGGAAGACTGGTGAAGTTATTTCTCATTAAACTTCCAGTAAATAAGTATAATGCTCTTTTGTTTCTTACGAACAACGCTGTGGTTGCTTTGGTCCTAACAAGTTAAAGGACTTCTTTGAATTCTTTCTAAAAAAGTGGATGCATGAACCACATATGACAAAATATGAAATATGAATAAATGAGAACCACACAAGATTATGTGGAAGAAACAGCATTCTGATTTTAATGTGAAGAATTGGAGGTATAAATTGGGGAATTTTGCTGTCATGGATTTTTTTTAATGGTATGAAAAGAATGCTCTCTCTAGGTAAGTTACAACATATCTCTCTTGTTAATAGATGTTTTATAAATATATATATTGGTTGGCTTACCAAACAATTCACCTGGCTTAAACCTAATGAATAGATACATTTCAAGTGCCCAGAGTTAAAAAAGAGAAGGTGAATTTTAATATCTCATAGCAGTTCCCCTGATGCTAGACCCTGGATATCAATACTGATGCAGATTAGGGGATTTTGCAAGGAGCTGGTTTTTCCTATCAAAGTTCCTATTTTCTGAGAGAACAGATTTTGTTTTAGGACCTAATTCAGATAACTAACTTCTTAAGGCCTGACTAAGAAATACCTTTTAGAAAAAAAAAAAAAGCTTATTTGAAAGAGATGAAAATCTATACTTGGTAAAGGTTTTCTCAACAGCCTAAGGGTATATCATTTTTTTTGTAGGAAGAGTGGTAATTTTATTAAAACACAGATTATCAAAATTGACTTTAAAAAAAACAGAAAATTAGAAGAAATCAAGGCTAAAGAAATAATAAAACATCCTGTCAGAATGACATCAAGTCAAGATATAATTTCAAGTGAGGGATCATGCTTGGCAATACTGGGGACTTTGCATGCAGTATTCAGCATTGAACCTTCACTCTAGCATTGAATTTCCAGTTTCTAGACAACATCTTTTTTTTTTTTTTTTTGGTTTTTGGGCCACACCCAGTGACGCTCAGGGGTTACTCCTGGCTATTTGCTCAGAAGTCGCTCCTGGCAGGCACAGGGGACCATATGAGGAACTGGGGGATCGAACCGCAGTCCATCCTAGGTTAGTGCAGGCAAAGCAGGCACCTTACCTGCAGCGCCACTCCCCGGCCCCCTAGACAACATATTTTTAAAAAAATTTTTACAATTTTTTCCAGCCATTTCTGTTTGATGCTCAGGGGTTACTCCTGGCTAAGCACTCAGAAATTGCCCCTGGCTTGGGGGGGGGGGCATATGGGATGCCGGGGGATCGAACTGCGGTCCTTCCTTGACTAGTGCGTGCAAGCCAGGCACCTGACCTCTAGCACCACCTCACCGGACCCTTTTTTTTTACATTTAAAACTTTATTTTTATTTAGGTTCCTGATTCAGCACATGTATCAAAGATCGATTAACATAAAGTAAATAAGACATTAATTGGAACTCTTACATCTCTCTAAACTCTGACCAAGAATGTCACGATTGCCACTATTACCAGAATTGCAACCTAGTCAAGTTGTAGACAAACTATCATGACCAAACATATAGTGTGCACGAATATGCAGGGGCAAAAGGCATGCTTGCACTTGACTCTCCTCATTGTTTGATAGCTTTCAATTTGACAGTCCACTTTTGCTCTCTGTCCTAATGTCCAAATGTCCAGGTCAACCTGATCAGATCCTCTTTTGAAGGAGTGCATTCTTTTCTTCTTTTCTTTTTCTTACTTTTTTCTTAAAAATTTCTTACTTTTTTCTTAAAAATTTCCATGGAGGAATGCATTCTTAATATGTTGTGCCTGTAACTTTGTTTTTGCCAAAATGATGTAGAGCACAATCTAGATGACATTGCAGGCTAAGTCAAGAACTAAAGTTGAGCTGTCACCAGAGTTAAGGCATGAATGCACACACGTACACGTGTGCACACTCTGCAGTTACTGCTAACTGCCAAGTCCTGGTTGCCTCCTATGTTCTAATGGTATATCTTGGCTAAACTTTTTGAATGTTAATTCTAAGAAAAGAATTAGTTAGCAAGTAATCAAAGTTTTTTTTAGAAATGTCACAAAAGCAGAACATAAAACATTCCTTTCTGTTTAAAACTGCAAAGGTATTTAGAAGACAATAAGGAACAGAGTTGTCCTTAAGTATCTTTTGGTGCTGAGTTTTCCAGGTAAAAAAAATGTATTTATTATACTGCATTAGTATCTTATTTATATTATATTATATTGTACTGTTTTGCATTGTATTATATTATATTTTATTATAAATATATAATATATATAAATTCTTATGGTTGGAAGTAAAAATCTCAAATATATACACACTTAATACAGCAGAAAGGAAATTAATATTTAGGCCAAAAATGTTTGTTACTAAGCATGAGAAATATCACTTTCACTATCAAAATTTTGGTCCTCCATCTGCACTGAGGAAAGACTTCTCAGTGGGCCTTCTAAGGAGATTTTTCATTAGATAGTGGGGGGTGAAAAAGCTATGTATCACATATGTGTGTACAAAATTGATATCTATATTAAATCTTTCAAAAATGATTAAAAGTTGACTGAGTCTGCCAAAAAAGTTCAAATAGTTTTCTTGACAAGTTCATTATAGAGACCATATAAAATTTGCTTCTTTAAGTTTTTTTGTTTTATATATATATATATATATATATATATATATTGATTGATTGATTGATTCATGAAAAATTTCTCTGTGCACTTCTGGGAGAAGGAAGGAAATGAGATGAATTTTGAACAAGACCTTATCTTCCAGTAAAATTTTATATTTTTATTGAAACAACATGATGGGATTTCATCTTTCAGAAGTTCCAGAATGTAACATGTGAAAAAGGATGTCTTGAAATCTACAGAGTACTTTCTATTGGAGATATTACTTTGTGATAAGAGTAGTTTCTTAATAACAGTTTGAGGGAAATAGACAAATTAATTGTCAATAAGAGACAAAAATTTGGGGCTGGCGAGGTGGTGCTAGAGGTAAGGTGTCTACCCTGCAAGCTCTAGCCAAGGAAAGATCGCAACCGTGGTTCAATCCCCCATCGTCCCATATGGTCCCCCTAAGCCAGGGGCAATTTCTGAGCGCTTAGCCAGGAGTAAGCCTTGAGCAAAAATGGGTGTGGCCTGAAAAAATAAAAAAAAGAAACGAGACAAAAATTTGGGGCTGGAGTGGTGGCACAAGTGGTGAGGTGTTTGCCTTACATGCACTAGCATAGGACAGACTGCAGTTCGATCCCCTGGCATCCCATTTGGTCCCTCAAGCCAGGAGCTATTTCTGAGCACATAGCCAGGAGTAACCCCTGAGCATCACTGGGTGTGACCAAAAAAACAAACCAAAAAAAAAGAGACAAAAATTTACACAAAGATGGATAGTTGAAATAGTTAGGTATTTGGTCTTATTTTAAATGATAAAATTAATATCACATTTAAGACCTATTAACTTGTAAATATTATATATCTATTATCTAACAAAAGCATATTTTAAATTAAATGTGATTTAACTTCTTAATGGACATTAACTTCTAATTATTTTTAAATTGTTTAACCAGTTTAATTTTACTGTTTATTTTAATAACAAATTCTTTTAATACTAATTATATCATTATTATTATTTAATAGCAATTTTAATTATGGCCACTGCAGTTTAGCAAACCACCCCATGCATTCAGTGAAATCTCACAATCCTGTGTGGACCCTGCAGTGGTCCCTAAACAACATAAAATTGAAGGTGCTGATAGATCTAGTTAAGGAGCAAATTAAGTTGGGATACATTTCAGCAACATGGAAAGAACTAGAAGATATGGTAAGTAAGTCAGAAAAAGAATAAATACAGTATGATATTACTTATATGTGGTATTGAGAATAACTTCATGAAGCAACACAGTGGTCTAAATGGGAGACTCAAACATCTATAACTCCAGAGTATGGTGAGAAGAGAAGAAACAAGGAGGAAGAAATGAAACACAAAAGCTTATGTTCTTTTTTATACTTCAAAGAGAACTTCAGCAACAGATACAACTGTTAAGATTGAGCAGATGTTCAATCAACTGCTCTTTATAGATGTCTATGATAATGTTCTCAGAATTTATCCACAGAAACTGTTGCAGAATGCTTTTGGAAGCACTGTACTTTGGACTCCTATTATAGTGCTCACAATTAGAATATTTTAGTGTTTTAATTTTAATCTACCTATAATAACTACTTAATCTTTTTGTCCACAGTGGTACTTTGAATATATAGCTGGGTCACCCTAGTTTCACATTGCAATGCTAAATTTTATTAGACTCAAAAGGCAGTGCTCATTAAGAAGATATCTTGACAAAATTCTAATGTATTTATTTTCCATTTGATTATGTCTGCTCATATATCTAATGTATATGTCTACAGATAAGAATGGAATATACAACTGCATGCCATAAACACCTCATACAGTGCTCAGTCATTATGTTATTCCAATATATTTTCAATTTTAGTTAGCTCATCATTATACCAAATGCTCACAATTTCAGTTTGCTTTCAGGAAAGGAAACTGGATGCTCAAGACCCGCTAGATGATACTTCATGGTGTATATTCCTCTTGGAGTGTTCATTACCATATTGCTTAGTTTTCTAGACTTGAAAATTATGGCTATTTTTAAGAATGCTCTATTCACAACCTAACCCAGAAAGCCTTTCTTCAGTAAAGTTTACCCTTGCCAATGATGATTTGCCTGGAAATGGAAACCTTTTCATCTGAATTGCTGGCTTCATAATTTATCAGTGCTCTGACCCATCCCACCTGGGTCAACTTTTCAACTGTAACCAATGGATTGATTCTCAGTTTGTCTATATGTATGTATGAGTGTATGTGTTGACCACCTCAATGTCTGTCTAATGCCTGTCTGTAATATACATGTCTGTCTATGTTGTCTATTGTTCTTCCCCCTGTTATATCTACCCCATTCTACCCCCCTCCGCTTACCATCATACAAATTAGTTTCTATCCCTTCACTCTCACCCAAGATCTGCTACCCCCCTCCATTTACTCTTTTTATTCTCATTTCTTAACTTCTTAGGAACCGGAATGCCCCCCATCCCCAGCCAGCTGCTGACTAGCTCCCAAGGTGAAAAGACAGGTTTGCCCACCTTGCCTCAGCCCAAGAAGAAGCTGCCACCGTCACTGCTACTGATCTGCTCTCAGTGGACCTTCTCCCCTGCCTCCCTTTGCTGTGGACTGTTGCTTGGTACCAGATTCGGTTTCTTAGAAGCCCCCAGATCAAGGACATCTCATGATATGTGACTGCTAGGAACTGTTTCTTCAAACTCCAAAATATCATGTCATAGGCTGAAGCTGTGCTCTGGATTTTATCCCTCCACAGATTATTTCAAAAAATTTAAAGTGGATACGTATATTTACTTTGTATATTTTTATATGTATTTTCTTAAATAGGTATAATTTGTATTATCTATTTCCTTATGTGGAGCTAGTTTTCCCCATTTCTTTATTTGGATCTGTTTAGTAGGAAATTCTAGTAGATAAGTTTCTCTTCTGCTCTGAGTTCATGTTAAAATCAGGTTCTAGCAATTTTTTGGCTTATCAATTTTTACCCCCATATGCACCAGTAATATCATGTAGCATTGTTCCTTTTCATGATAGGCACATTCTTATATTGCAGAGGTCTTTCATTTTGAATATTTCTTATAGTGACTTGACTTAGGCTTCAGTTGATTGAATATTAGTTTAGAACCTTGACTCCTATCTTTTGAACTGGCACAGTTTTCTGCACCAGCACCTGGAATTGGACATCTACCAGAGAAGGCCCTAATGCTGCCTGCCACAAATTGCTCCAGAGAGGATTTATATGACTTGGAAACAGCAACAACTTGCTTTCAGGGCAGGGTTTCAGCCTGATGATGAGGTGAAACCAGAAGATGCTCCATGACATCCTGACTTTGACATAGGATCTGTGCAAAAACCAGTATCTCTATCTACATAAACCTGCCTGTGACAACTGTAATTGAGAAGAGCTTTTACTAGGGTCACTAAGAAAAACTATGGAGTTAATCAACTTAGTATGGCTGAAGCCTGTACATGGTCTTATGGCATGATGCTTCATGGGAAGTGTCTCCCTGTTTTTAGGCCAAGATTTTTCCTTTCTATCTTCCTCATCTTTTGAGCTCCTATGCAGAAAGAAAAAGGAAAAAAGAAAAAAGAAGAAAGAGAGAAAAAAGAAAGAAAAAGAAGGAAAAAAGGAAGAAGTAAGAAACAAAATGCCACACACATTCCTTTTATCTTATTTATTTATTTATTTATTTATTATCTTTTAAAATAGGGGTTTCAGCCTTTTTTATAGAACCTTGGGACACGAATTACTTTGTTTTCCCATGTATTTATGCATTTATCCAGTAAACTAAATAGAATGAAAAAAAGAAAGGCTTGGGGCCAGGGGTCAAGTGGTCTTAGATGCATTGGTGGAGAAGAAATAAGGACAGAACTAGATCCAAGCCAAAGGCAATTTCAATGAATCAATAGACCTAAACTTTAACAATCTAAATTTAAATGGGCCTATTATGTTGGGCAGGCCAGGGGGCAAAGTGTGGTGCTAAAGAATGCACAATGGGGTCCTTGGTGGAGATAGATGACACTGGTGGTGGGAATGGTCCTGACTCATTGTGTATCTGAAATTCAACTATGAAGAACTTTGTACATCACAATGGTTTTAATAAAAGAAAAGAAAAGAAAAGAAAAGAAAAGAAAAGAAAAGAAAAGAAAAGAAAAGAAAAGAAAAGAAAAGAAAAGAAAAGAAAAGAAAAGAAAAGAAGTCCACAGTCCAGTGCCTCACCTGCCACAAAATGACTGGGACATTTAAGACTTTTATGCATCTATCTCTGTCATTAGTATCCACAAGTAAAGGAGCATTACAGAATTGTCTCAGGTAATTTTCCAAAGAAGAAAATATTACAGATAACAACAACTCTGCATTTACTGCAGAGGTCAGTGGTATTTTCTTAAAAATATAGGAATTTTGAAATCACAAACTATGCTTTTAATATACCTGAAACTATTTTCCCATGAAGACTGACAGAACCAAAAATTATATATATATATATATATATATATGTATGTATGTGTGTGTGTGTGTGTGTGTGTGTGTAATTCTCGTTAGAAAATCTTGACTTGTCATAGTATGTTATTAATTCAAAGAACAACTTGAAAGAGTATAACTTACATTCTGTTTCTAATCATTATGGTATAATGAACAGAGACCATTACACAACCATTTATAAAAATTCAGCAAGACAATAGTGGTTTAAGTTGGATGATCATGAAGTTTCAGATGAAATGTCAGATGACCATGAAGTTTCATCTCTTCTATGAAATCTTCAGCAGCTCATATCCTCCTTTATACTTCTGTGGGACCAAGAACAATGAATATAGCTGCATAAATTAAAACAGGTTTTAGCTAATTGCTTTTATAAGATGTCTGTATAATGTTTTAATGTTTTTGTCTAAGAAAATCTATGGAGAAGTAATTTGGATGCCATGACTCTCATTACAGTGATCATTATAAGAATATTTTAGTAACTTATTTTCAAATTAAATATGTCTGTAATAATGTTCTAATATTTTTATTCACAAAAGTCTATGGAGAAGAATTAGGATGGCATTGACTTGCATTACATTCTCAGTACTCTAAACTCTCATTACAGTGCTCATTATAAGAATGCTTAATAACATATTTTTAATTTAAACCTATCTGCAAAAAAATTTCTAGTGTTTTTGTTTACAGAAATCTACAGGAAAGGAATGAAATGCTCTGAAATTGTGCTACAGTTCTCAGTGTTCTTAATTCAACATAGTTCTCATTATAAGGATGTTTAGCAACTTATGAAAAATAGCTTTTGGAATGCTTAAGACAGGATATGGAAAAGCCAATTAATTTGAGAATGATATATACATAATCTAAAGACCGCTAAATTTACCCTAACTAGTAGTGATTCCTAGGAATTAGCTGTTTGTAGTAACTGGCTTTTAATTTCTTCACCATTTTACTTGCCAGCTTTATGTTTATGAAGCATCTTAACCCATTCCCATTTACCACACTAGATAGGTTAGTTTTACAGTTGTAACATATTGATCAATTAATTATGCATCTGTGTGCTTGCATGTGGTGGCGCTCATTTTTATGTTAGTCTAATGTTCACTTGTGTCATACATAATGTTTGTCTTTGTTGTATATAGTTCTTCTATCTATACCCTCCCCAGCCTGCTATTCAGCAAAAATTTTCAATTGTTAGCCTATGCTTATCCCAGATTTTTGCTTTCCCTATTCAACACTTTTACCCCTACAGCTCAACCCTCCTTGTGCCCTGGAACACCATCCCACCCCACCTTTCCCAGAAAACTCTTTCAACCTCTCATCACCACAGTCTGCTGCTCACAGCCAGAATCAGCTCTTTGAGTGGGTCTGCCCTTTTTCAAAAACTGATCTTGGCACATAACTCTACCCAGCAGCTGCAGGACATTTCCACCATCTCCCTGATTGTCATCAGCTAACAGGTCACCAGTTTTTACTGTGCCTATGAAAATATAGCAACCTTTTTGGCTCCTATCTAGGGGTTCTCACATTTTGTGGAGAACATTAGAACACACTTTATTCTGCTTTATCTTATATATCTGCATTTTAGTAAACAGATAAAGGGGAGATGTTGGGTTAACCCTTATTCACCTTAAACAGAGGAGGTTCCCTTACTATCTGACAAAGATCCAGATAGGTGGGAAGAGTTTCTTTATAGGTCATTTGCCTTCACTTTCCTAGCCCATGAGGGTGGTCCTAACTTCCCAATAAATAATGCAGTCTTGCCAGCCTCTTCCTCTTGCTCTGTGAGGTAGAAAGTTATCTGGATGTAGAAATCCGTTTCCAGGAGAGGCTTGCAGATGGAGGTAGGGAGGATGAGGTCTCTCCCCTCCAGCTCGGAAGACGCATCTGCCACCCAGTAGCCAGCGGTACTGGTAAACAGTTCATGGAGAGTCAGACTTATGGAAATATCAGCTTTATTCGGTAGAAAGAACTGAGGTCCAATGACTCAGCATCAGTTCCAACAAAAAGCCCCTTGCCTTCCACAGATCCTAGTTTTATACCTAAGAATCAGGTACCACCCTAGGGTAGGGGCAGAATGCCAGGTCAAACCCTAGGGTAGGGTCAGTAACATACTAATCCCAAGAAATGTTTACATATACAACAATTCTGCCAGGTTATACCCTAGGGTAGGGTCCAATCACTGATCAGGGTAGGGTCAGAGATGTTTATACATAACAATTCCAGATCATGATAAGATTAGAAATGTTTACATACGCAACATCTGGACACAGATTTTATCCTTATTATTATTTCTTGTGGTGACCCCCATTTCAGATCCATTCTTCCTAAGAGAGAGTATAGCATGTGAACCCTTTACACAGGCCCATCATACAAGAGTTTGGTTTCAGAATATAGCAATATGTAAAGGAAGCAGCTCAAAAGATTTTTGTAGTTTCCCAGTGCTCAGAAAAGTTAAATTTACAAGTCTTTTATTTTTTAATAATATCTTTATTTAAACACTTTGATTACAAATATGACTGTAGTTGAATTTCAGTCATATAAAGAACAATCCCTTCACCAGTGCAACATTCTCATCATCAATGTCCTAAATCTTTCTCCTCCCTCCCCACCCCCCGCCTGTACTCTAGACAGGCTTCCTACTTCCCTCATTCATTCACATTGTTATGATGGTTTTCAATGTAATTATTTCTCTAACTGTACTCATCAATCTTTGTGGTGAGCGTCATGTCATGAGCTGGACCTTCCAGTCCTCCTCTCTTTTGTCTCTGAGAATTATTGCAAAAATATCCTTTATTTTTCTTAAAATCCATAGATGAGTGAGACTATTCTGCATCTCTCTCTCTCTCCCTCTGGCTTATTTCACTCAGCATAATAGAATTCATGTATAGAAAATTTTCATGACTTTGTCTCTCCTGACAGCTGCATAATATTCTATTGTGTACATGTACCACAGTTTCTTTAGTCATGCTAACTCCATCAAAAAATGGGGAGAAGAAATGAACAGACACTTTGTCAAAAGAAAAAATACAAATGGTCAAAAAGCACATGAAAAAATGCTCCACATCACTAGTCATCAGGGAGATGCAAATCAAATCAACTATGAGGTACAATCTCATGCCACAGAGATTGGCACACATCACAAAGAATGAAAATAAGCAGTTAGTGGAGATGTGGAGAGAAAGGAAATCTTATTCACTTATGGTGGGAATGCTGTCTAGTCCAACCTTTATGGAATGCGATATGGAGATTCCTCAAAAACTGGAAATACGATTCAGTTATACCACTCCTAGGCATATACTCTTGGAACACAAAAATACAATACAAAAATCCCTTCTTCACACCTCTTCATTGCAGCACTATTTACAATAGCCTGAATCTGGAAACACCAAGATGCCCTTCAACACATCTTTTATTTTTTTTAATCGTGCAATATCATAACGTCTAAAAATGATCTATGTTGATTACTGACTAATCAGGAAGGTGGCTACTAAAGATTGTGGTGAATGAGAAATTTCATAAAATATGAAAGTATTTAAATTTATACCATTGAGGCTTGCTGTTCAAGTTAATTTTCTATCCTAAATATGAATTTCACCTGCTGGCCTCTGTTTTAGTTTGCCTATTTTTATAATGAAAAAGCCTGTGTTCTCTCTTGAATATACACGTCTTGCTTTATCTCCCTTCACATTTTTTCTAAATAAGTTTCAATAAAGACTATCTAGCTTCACATACTCAGAAAAAATTGTGCCATTAATAAACTTTTTCTATTACAAAATATTTACATAGTATTGTATCCATAGTAGTATTTCTTGCAAAATTGAAGTCAATGTTTTTAAATGCCACCAGTTTTTACAACTAAACTTGTTGATATTTGAAAACTTTTGTTTTAGTTTCAACTATTTTTATCTTTACCACAGAAGATTATATCTATTTTCTTCCTATGCCCAACTCTAAGAAGCAACTAGTCACTGGTTCAAGTTTTATCATATTTCTGTAATTTAGTCATATTTTCAAGTTCCATTGCTTGCTCTAATTCTTCTGCAATTTCTACCATATCTTTAGGTTAGTTCTATGTTGAAGATCTAAACATCCCTATAATTATCCTCAGAGTTAAAACCACCTTCCCCCAAACTCTTGGTAATGTTGATATTTTGAAATCTTCCCATAATTCACAAATGGTTTTAATGGTAGATAGCATAGTGAATCTTTTCCATAGGATTTTCACTTGAGATTATCATGGTCTACCAGATAATCACAATATCTGGAAGCTGTTAATTTATGAAATACATATTTCCTTTTTGTGTATATGAGGGTATATTATATATTTATATTATGGAGTTGGTAATCTTCTTGAAACCTCATGAACCAACCTCTGCTATCTTAGAGCATTACTTCTCTGTTGCTCCCTCACACCTCTCAGACATCATATCTCTGTTTTTATTTATTCAGAGAATTCAAACTTTCCCCCATATCAGCAAGAATGTTATTTATTTTTCTCCTCATGAGAGTGTTCTCTGAAGAAACCCTACTTGAAAGTATATTTTCAGCATTTTTTCTTTGTTTTCACAGCTTGGCTAAATAGCACAAGAAGTCTATCTTCTTTCTGACCTATGAGAGCTTTTGATATTTCTTTATTGTTGATTTATGATTATCTTTACCTTTTGATTGAGAGATATTATTTTTTTCAATTAAATATTTGAAGGTCATTATCTGTATATAATTTCCTAAATCTCAATTATTTACAGATATCTCTGATTTATGGGAAATGTCTAATGTAGACATTTCGAGAAGTTCATAGAAGTTGCTGATGATATTCTTCACCAGGATCATTAGTATACTTTATTTTATTACTTATTTCTAAATAGCATTTTGTAGATGCTATTATCTTTTATTGTTATACATTGCACTATTACCTATATAATTATTATATATTTATCATTATATCAAAATCTTGCATACAATCTTAAATTCACCAGTAAATGTCCAATTCATCATATATTGTCTGATTTTCAATTTACAATAACTCTTCTCCTTTCTCTTTATCACTAATTTGGTATTATAGGCTGAAAGAATTTTTTGTTTAATATAGCTTATTTACTTTTTGATTTATATACCATAAATGAGTGAATTATTGTTTTCTAAATAGGTTTGTGGAAGCCCTGCATTGAGCAGGCCTATCCTGTACTCTTTTCTTTTTAATTTCCAATAACATTTTTATTTTTAATATATATTTTATTTAAACACCTTGATTACATACATGATTGTGTTTGGGTTTTGGTCATGTAAAGAACACCACCCATCACCAGTGCAACATTCCCATCACCAGTGTCCCAAATCTCTCTCCTCCCCACACAACCCCCACCTGTACACTAGACAGGCTTTCCAGTTCCCTTATTCATTCATATTGTTATGATAGTTCAAAATGTAGTTATTTCTCTAGCTAAACTCATCACTGTTTGTGGTAAGCTTCATGAAGTGAGCTGTGTACTATCTGGAATCATTGATTTTGGGTATCACTATTTTAAACATTTTAATGACCCTTAAACTTTGGTTGTATAAATGACAGATGTATCCTATAAACTGTGTGTTTTAACTGCTTCAGCTTCACAATCACCTTGAGAATAGCTTTTCCCTGAAGAAAATAATATAATAATAATCTTATAATAACCTCCAAATATTTTATTGAAAAGACAAATATCTCTCAATCAAAAGTAGAGATAATCAAATTAACAATAAAGGAAAGGCACAAAGCATCTTATAGAAAAAAAATCTAACACTTACTTTTAATTATTATCAACAGTGTAGACTGATGCAAGCAAAAATTATATACTTCATGAAATAATGAAGTTTGGAAACTCAGATAGGTCCCTATTCTCCAATTGGTATATATATTCATTTGTTTTAAGCATTACATTTATGAGGAACTTTTTTTGCTATTAGTGATGTATGTGTTTTGCTAACATATGGCTGCATTTTTCCCTACCATCTCAGTCTAAAATAGTAATTCATTAATTTGTACTTTTTCCTTAGCTTCATAAACCAATTTATTTTCTCTTTGTGTGTGTGTGTGTGTGTGTGTGTGTGTGTGTGTGTGTGTGTGTGTGTGTGTGAACTGTTCTTTGGTCAGCTATCTGTAGCTCCTGTGGAGAAACAGAATTGTTTCCTTACTTTTTGTGTCTGTCAGGGATCAGGAGAAGAAAATAATTCCAGTACAAATATTTTGATGCCTAGGAGATTTTCCACAAAATGAAAATAGAAAACAGTAAAGTAAAAACTCAGCTTTGAGGAACAGCTCCCTGGCAAGTTTTCTTTTATTTGCAAAGTTGTCCCTGTGGTAACAGTGCTAAGAGAAGCTGTTCTCTTTAATTTATATGACTTCCTGTATCAATTTAAAGTTTTTGTACATACTTAATGGATTTCTTCAAATATATAGTAGCTATACATCAATAAACTAAATTCCCACAGCTTTATTAAAAGGGTAATAAGAATAATGTGAGTATATCTTAGACATACATATTTACTAAAAACCAGGCTCAATTCAGAGCAAAATTCAATGTTGAACTTATAAAAACTTTGGAGATTTATGTGCTATGTACCTCAAATAAAGAATATTAATTTTTAATATTTTCAAAATTAAAAGCAAATCCATAGATAAAAATTTAACAGTTTCTGTAGCAAATGTTAAAGGTATAATATCCTAACGAATTAGAGACATCTGCTCACCATAATTGAAACCCCATAACAGAGCAATAAATTGAATGGGGTCAGTTTTTATTGGGCATAACTTTATCTCAGATTTTGAGGGAAAAGGGATGCCACAATCTATGACAAATGAACAGGACTATGGATTCCTCA
The DNA here is from genome assembly GCA_004027635.1 of Crocidura indochinensis. Classification (NCBI taxonomy): domain Eukaryota; kingdom Metazoa; phylum Chordata; class Mammalia; order Eulipotyphla; family Soricidae; genus Crocidura; species Crocidura indochinensis. Next base: position 16,004 of record PVKC010015467.1, read on the forward strand.
GTCATGATGAAGACTCTTCAAATATGTTATGATAGCCAGATAGCTGAGGTCAGGCATTAGTGACAGGGAAGCCTCTGGTTGACCTTCTGCTCTCCATTACTACTGCAATCAATGCAAAACATTAGTGATGATTACTTCCCCAGATTCTTCAAGGCATTCTGTGTTTGGTGGTACCAATGGGCTTAGTCACTCCCACATGTGAATCTTCTATTTAACATCAGGCTTGCTCAATCTTATCTCCATCGGCACATTGCTCAATCGTGTCACCATAGGCACACATGGTCTGAACACAAAGGTATTTAAAATACTTATAAAACATACCTAAAGAGAGACGTGACTAGAAGTTAGACATTTTTAAGTTACAGGAGAACCAGATTAAAATGCAGGGTTTGTTTATTAAGCTAGGTCCCTTTCTAGCACAGAAACTTAATTATAAACGTAAGGGCCTAAAAGATGCATAACACATAATGGGTATGCTTTCTTAATATGGTATCATTGTTAAAACTAAATCCTTTCTGTTCTGTCATTGTGTGAGAAGACTCTATGTGCCAATGCTGAGACCCATTTATTGTTTTAAAGTGAAAGAAAGTGACTAAAAACTTTTAAAATGTGTCCTTTAGATGATTCAGATCTAAAATTGTAAAGTGAATGGCAAAGCTTTCATTTTCCAATATTGAATTACCATCAATTTTTATCTCAACCAAAACTTGGCTTTTAGGTAGACTTTAAAAATTCTAAATACATCTTACAGAAATATAAAGGTAAAGAAAATAGGCATGTTTACTAGGTTGCTGAGATTCTTATTGGACAAATATAGCATTTTTAGAAGATTTTCTCTTCATCAAAAGATTAAACAATAATCATTAAACATTAAATTGAATATTAAAACACATCACCAGTACAAAATTATTAATTATCATAGTAGTATGAAAATCACATAAATTGTCAAGTTCTTAAGACCTAAATTATATATATATATAAAAAAAGACAAAGAATGTTTTGTTTAGGTAAGTAATTTGACATCAGAAATGCAAGAAAATCTTTTTCGACACTAAGAAATAAAATACTAGAAAATATTTTCATTTCAATGAGTCTGAATATATTGATGCAAAATTAGTACTTTTTATAATTATTTTGAGATTAGAGCTGATTACTTTTTGCTTAAATAAGTTAACTCTGCTAAGTATCTCTTTAGTTTAAAAAAAAGCCAGAAAAATTTCTTCTATAAATACTCTCTTTAAACAGTTACAATCTATTCTTTTACTTGTTAAAACTTGCTCTTTCATTTATTTTATAGTATTCTTGTACAATATATGCTATGGCTTTTTCATTGTTTGTAAGCACAAGTTCCGACCGACTGTGGAACTTATGTGGAAAATAATGTGACCACAGTTCCACTAACAAAAGACAAACATTGGGTTGATCTATTAGTATTTACAAATTATATAAACCATAAAGTGTATGCACTGGTATTAATGTGTTGCTTTTGAAGTTCAGAACTGTGTTTAAACCCTAGCTAGTGTACTTTATATCGTCTATTCTATATTATACTTTAATCTTAGTACTTTAGTTGTATTCTAGTTACCATAACTATCCTATATTAGAATAATAAACACTAGTCACTGTGAAAAAAAATTGCCACCACTATTTTATGACAGACAACAAAATGAACACCTTACTACTACTACCTACAATTCACTAGCTAGGATCATATGTTATCCTATATGGTCATAATTTAATGTCAATGAAAGTTCAGATGTCTTCCCCTGAGTAAGAAAAAAGAAAGAGAAATGCTGACAATAAAATTATTTTTTTTCTGGTACAATTCCTAAGCAAAAATGTGAAACTTTAAAAAGATTTTCAATTCTCTTTAGGTTTCTTTAGTGATAGGGAGTGTGTCATCATATGTAAGTAAAGGTATCAGTAAGTAAGTAAGTAAGTCATTGTGTAAGTAAAGATATAAATATTTGATCATCAAGAGCTTTACTTCTGCTACCAGTGTCTCCTTTTCTTCAGTTTTCTGAACCAAATTGTTGCTCCTGTTACTTTATTCAAGTCTCTCGGGCTTTGGATCAGTTTTATCTCACCAATGAAAGCAATAATTTTCTTAGGCTTCTACATATTTTGATTTTACCTCATCAAGAAAACAGCACTAGTAGAAGAAGAAGGAAGGGAAAATGTGCCCCAAATTCAAACTGAAAATTAAAAATAACAGTATTTTGTTGAGATACTGAAAAAAGCAACTCTGAATTGCTTTTATATAGCTTATATTAAAATTTGCTTGCAAATCACTAACAATGTGGTCTTTTTAAGATCTGCTAAGTATATAGTATGCTGATGAACTGATACCTCAAATAAAGGAAAAAACAAAAATTAATTTAGAAATAAAAATTAATAACAACTCCGACATTTCAAAAATAAATTTCCATTTTATCAGTTCTTTTCAAAGTCTCCAGTGACAGATTTTATTTTATTTTATTTTTTTTGTGAATGGAAGAAGTGACTTTTAAAAAAAATAAATAAACTTTTTCATTCAGTAAGATGACAAAGTTATCTGAAATGACAAATCTAAATTCACTGAGAATCAATTCATTTTTGGCTGGCAACTTGAAAACTTTGGCAATTGATGTGACAGTTTCATTTCTTCTGTAACAGACAGTCGACATGTTACTCTATCAAGCAAAACTTAAAAATATTTTCAGTTTTACTTTTCAGCATATGAAAACTTTTCCAAACTAGAGCTTATGTAAAAATTGTGTAGTGGGACTTCATCAACATGCCAGTAATTATCTCAAGATAAGACAATTGATCATTTCAAATATTTCTCAAATGACTTTTTAAGAGTTATTCTCCTTATCTTGGATCAGATGAACCTTAATGAGGGTGGATTTGTATTCATATCTTCATTGTCCTATTACTATTTTTCTTCAAGAATATCAAAGACCTTTATCAATGCAATTGCATAATATTAACTTTCCTAACTTTCCTAACTAGCACCATTATTTTAACTCCTTTCTCATCAACATGTTTATAGTTGTCTTTTTATATATAAAATATATTATGATTTACAATATTATTAATATTATTAATAAATATTAATATTAATGCTTTAGGCATACTATGTTACTGAATCAAACCCACCACCAGTGTGCCAGTTTCTCTTATCACTGTTTTCTTGATTCCCCTCGACATCCTGCCTTCTCCTTTTATCCCTATTAGGTAGACTTAATTTAATAGATAGTATGCAAGGTGTTTTTTCATTGACCATTGTCTATTCCTTCACTTTACTTCTTTATACTTCAGAAACAAGTGAAATCACGTGATATTTTTCATCAATATATTTGGATGTAAGCCCCATTGAGTTCACTGTTTTAAAAATACACAATGACCTATCACAGCTCTAGGTCTTTTTGCACTAGCTATTCTTTCAACCAGGAATATATTCCATTAATCAGAATTAAGTTATGTTTCAGTAATAGTATTATTTATCATGTAATATATTATACAATATAAATTTCCTTATTACTGGGCTTCTTTCACCAGAGCCTATCTATACCAAGGCTGGTAGAAATCACATCACAGATATAAAATTCAATTATATTAAAATATTTAATTATTGGCAAAAAGTACACTGACTCTTCATTCTTTAGTCCAAAAGATAACAGTCACAAGCCAGAGTGATAGAACAGGTTAAGGCATTTGCCTTGCACCTGGCCAACACATGACAGACTCCGGTTCGATTTCCAGCATCCCATATGGTCCCCTGAGCCAGACAGGAACGATTTATGAGTGCAGTCAGGTTTGACCCCAAAACAAAACAAAACAAAATAAGAAAAGATATTAGTCACTCACTTCTCTCACATTTTATTGACTAAATATAACATATGGCTATTGCTAAACCAAAATAAAATAAAAGGAATCAGAAATTTATTGGAAAAAAGTCAGGTATTTTTGGTGAACAATACCATGTCTATAAAACTGTCAGATTAATTTTTACAGCATGTTAAACTCACTTTAGGGTACGCAAATCACATGTCATATCCTCTGAGTAGCTATTGATGATATTCAAGATAATAAATTGCTTTTTATAAGCTCTATTAAGTTATATTATGTAATCTACTTTGTAATAGTTACAACAATCTATCTCCCTGCTGAATTCATACTGTCTTGCACTGAAAAATTCCTTATTACTGTTTTTGTGTTAAGAAATTATAGCTGTTTACTAAATTTTCTTGTTGATAGTATATTTATATTTCTTACTAGTTCATAAATCAATGAATATATAGACTATGCTGTCCTTTTAAATCCTCATAACTTTAGCATCTTGCATTAATATTTTCTACTAGTTGATGACTAGTCTATATTGGATAAATAAGTTTTCATTGTTTTATATTCAACCATATTAGAACATCCTGATATTTTAAATTCATTAAATAAATTTAGAAAATGAGATTCACTTTGCATATTTTTCATCGAGGTAAGAATTGATCTTACAGATACATAGTAAAACAGGGAGTAATTTGTGAGCATTGCCAGTTATGTCCAATATTTCATCTGCCTAATTCCTTCAAAGAATAATATAGACTATACGGTGATGCATTTTATTTATTTTAAAATTTATAATATATTTATTTAAGAACAATGATTACAAACGTGTTTGAAGTCAGGTTCAGTCATAAAAAAAATTACACACCCTTCAGCAGTGCAATTTTTCTGCCACCAATGCCACCATCTCCCTCCTCTCCTAGCTCGTGCCTGTCTTCAAAACAGGCATTCTATTTATCTCACCACCATTATCATAAGAGTTATTATACTTACCTGGCAGGGGCGATTCCATGATCACAAATGTGGTTTCCCCAGGGTGAGGCTCGCCCATTGCACTACAGGCGTGCTGATCCCTGCGATTTCCCCAAATGAGGGAAACTCGACTAAGTAATTTATGGTAGAGGGGACTGAGTGCGCGCTCTCCCCTTAAAAAAAAAAAAGTTGTTAGTGTAGTAGTGTAGTTATTTCTCTAACTGCACTCATCACTCTGTGAAAAGCTTCATATCATGGGCATCATGGGCGGTCCCTCCAGCTTTCATCACTATTGTCTCTGGCAATTATTACAATAATGTCTTTTATTTTTCATAATAAATGAATGTGTGAGATGAGTATGCGTGAGAGATGAGTGAAACTATTCTGTTTCTATCTTTCTCTGACTTATTTCACTCAGCATAATAGTTTTTATATCCATCCATGTATAGAAAAATTTTATGACTTTATTTTTCCTGATGACTACATAGCATTCCATTTTGCATATGTAACAATTTCTTTCTTTTTTATCTTTATTTAAGCACCACGATTACAAGCGTGATTGTAGTTGAGTTTCAGTCATAAACAACCCCCTTCACCAGTCCAGAATTCCCACTGCCACTCCCCCCTTACCTTTTTCACCCCTGCCT